>MU158866.1:20769-67721 GCA_015888305.1 Antheraea pernyi
CCATGTAATGGCGAAAAAGCCCGTCATAGTGATTCGCGTCTGCGGGTCGCGTTTCGGGATCACCCTGTGCATATCCAGCTTTTCGCAGGCCGGCATGACAGCGGCGACCGGCGATGGGCATGTGTCATTCGGTGGTTGCCATTGTTTTTGGATTGTACTGTGCTTACCATCAGGTACAGTGCAGTCATTTTGCCGTGCTACTATAAAAAAAAATTACCCCCTACAACGTCACATACTGAGAAACTTTACCTCTTTATAATATTAGTATAGATATATTGTAATTTTTGACTGAATAATACAATAACCTCATTACCCATTTCAGTAACCAACACTATGATTAACAAATATTGATTTCTTGATTAATATTAACACTTAGCACACAAGTAGGAACATGCAAAAGTTTCAAAACGTGCTAGCAAGCCTTAGTAAAGATATTTATAATGCGAAATATTTGAAAAACGTAACTAATCAGTATTTGAACTGCAATAAACTGATCACGTAAGTAGAGCATAGGCTCGTGAAACGTAAAACCAAATTGAGATTCATCGGGAAGTCGGACCACAAGTGTAATGTCGCGGGGCAAACATCTATGTAATCCAGTGCGTCGTACAAAACTGTACACAGTTCGTTATCTGAAAATATTAGAGATATTTATTACACCGAACATTGTTCCATATTTTAATGTCTAAAGCATTATTATAGGGTGGATAAATATGTGAACGATTGTGACGTCTGGAAGTGATGCTCCTCCTGTGCGTCTACTAAAAAGGAATGTAACCATTTATGTTATGAAAAACATATATAACATGAAGAGATAAACCAGATCTCGATTACTGAGTTGTTTATCCGAACCGGTGGTAGCTTTGACGTTCATAAGCGCCTTCTCAGGGCCTAAATTGAATAAAGATTTTTTTTTTATATTTTTAAGTGAAATCTTCTTTAGGCGTGTTAAACGGTATTTTGCCAAGAGATAAACTTATAATTTCGCGTGATGACATGCTAGCCGACCGTATTGCGCTTGCGCGAATTGCGTCAGACTGGCGAAACGGGTAGGTGGAGCAACGCTGATTGTAAGTGGTAGACCCACGCTGAAGCTATTACCGGTTTCAGCATAAATGGGTCGGCTCGCCCGGGGTATTACCACCCGACCCACAGAAACACCCACGTGAAGTAACAGTGCTTACGTTTCGTTTGGTCAATGAGAACGCCGGAGGCTCACCTCTCCTCTCCTCTCCTTCCCCCTTCCGTTCCTCCCCTCCCCCCAAACACAGGATAGGAACGAACATGTAACTCCCCTGTGGCGAGTCGATTCGCGCGTAGACACTCGCGCGTACCCGAGATACTACAGCTACCCCGTCCAGATGGTGAGGTGCGTTTTCTAACTCGCGCTTAAAATGCGTGCAATGAACGAGACTCTCGCCGCGCACCTCGAAATACTCAGGCCCCATTGCTGCGTCCAGTACTAAGCACGAGTCTGTGCAGTCTAAGAACGCAGAACGAAGCGCAACAATACAAGCACTGTTACTTCACGTCGGTTTTCTGTGAAAGGGTGGTACTACCCCGGGCGAGTCGACCCATTAATGCTGAAACCCGTAATAGATTCAGCGTTACTCTTCCACCTACTATGATAATGACACAGTTGTAATTAGATATATCTAATTTGTATTTGTACTTAAAAAATTGAGATAATTGTTTTAATGTCTAGCTATTAATATCGTAGAGTATTGTTACAAAGACTTATACTAAACTATTTAAAGATCTCACCCTCGCATTCCATGAACTCATCACCCAGAGTTACCTTCATCGCCTCCAGTTCATCAGCAGATAACTCCATCAGAAACGCAGGTACAAAATGAAATGACAGTTCATAGGAAAGTTGGATTACCCATATTATAATTATTGCAGAATCCTAAAAAAGAAAATAAGACTACAATAATATATAACTCCCAACCAAGTGACTTATTTAAAGAAGTTATCGGCAAAGCGTTGAATACGGTCTAAAAGAAATTATCGCTATCCCGTTCTACACTAACTTTCCAATAGTGTGCGATAGAAATAACTGCAGCTCCGACTTTTTGTGCATAAATGAGATACACGAAATCATCTTATTCCCTTGTTTCCTCGTCCAAAAAGAAGACAATTTGTTTTTTCAAGAATAATACAAGGAGGTCTGTGTAAGTCAAATTTATTTTTTAACACTTTGGTAGAATTGACCAACTTTAATATCATAATCATAATATAGTATAAAACAAAGTCCCCTGCCGCGTCTGTCTGTCTGTCTGTTCGCGATAAACTCAAAAGCTACTGAATGGATCTTCATGCGGTTTTCACCAGTGCATAAAGTAATTCATGAGGAACATGGTATATAATTTGTCAAGGATTGTTTTATAACATACACGAAGTCGCGAGCAAAAACCAGTATTTAGATATTAAAAAATATATATATATATATTTAAAAAGACTGCCCCAGAACCAGAATTTAAGCATTATTTCGCGGGGGAATTTACAAACCCACAATTAACAGATATCAATAACAACACATCGATAATTGACGTATGATCTAATTTCCACCTACTATCATGGTGATGTGACTTAAGATGGTAGTACATTAAGCTTAGTGTAGCAGCCGGGCCATTTTATTTTTTATCGTGGGGATACGCCACCCTCCCGGGGGAGAAGGTGGGTTATGTCCGTCTCGCAAGGACTAAAACACCACGGTGTGCCGACAGACCGTAATTGTTGGGGCGGCAAGGGATCGTTCTAGCTAATCTACCTTGTAGAGCCGCCCCAATGGTCCGCCCAGCAGAAGATGACCACTGGGCTCCTACCTATAAAGAGGCAGACTAAGTATACACTAGGTGCCAGGAGATGAGCCTCCCGGCCTATCCCCTCAGGTCCGGCTACGGTGGCGGGACGAGTAGGACAAAGCACCGCCTCCTCTCGTAGTTCCTCTGTTGACGGAGAGGGTCTACCTCGCAGGCCCTCTCCGCTGCCTCCTTCTACGAGATGACCTTCTTGCATGGCCGAAACCACGCTCGGTAGCGACAAATCACGTCCTACCAACGCAGCCAGAGCGCGGTGCTGTCCCTCCCACGCAGCACACTCAGACAGAGTGATAGAGCGATCCGGTGCAGATACCACCCAAAACAACCTTGTCCGGTGAGCACCTGCACCAGTCGGAACGTCAGGGAACCCCAACCTCTCCCAATCCATTCTAGCAGGACCGGGTGGATGGCGTCTAGGGTATACCGACCGAACCGCGCGGCCGCCAGGTCCTGCATTAATCTTTCGACGGCGTCCTCCCGTAGACGCCGTCTCCTCTCCTCTATCTCCCTGGGAGCCGGAGGCTCCCCACGTCGTTTCCTCTCCGCCGTGAATTCATACACGGCGGCGAGAACTCCTGCCTCCAGCTCCCAGGGTAGGACACCATGCGGTACGCCCGGATCACCCTCAGTGCCACCGTACGCTGCGTTCTACGGAGTGCGCGCACGTTAGCGGCACTCAGGGCGTCGGCCTACACCGGAGCCTCGTAGGCGGCCATCGCTCGCACGACTCCCATGTAGAGTCGGCGGCGCCCAACACTCGGCCCCCCTATATTGGGGAGCAGTCGGCCAAGCGCCGCCGCCGCCCTAGTAATTCGCGGTACGAGCTCCGCAAAATGGGGCTCGAACCACCAGCGCCCGTCCAGGGTGAGGTCCAGGTACTTCATTTGGGTTCTCACCCTGATCCGGGCGCCCTCCACCATTATATGGGCCCTAGGTAGTGGCCATCGCCGAGGCCCGTGGAACAATAGGGCCTCGGTCTTCTCGAGGGCCACCCTGAGGCCCAACCTCCTTATACGTCTGACCACGAGGGTTGTGGCCATCGTGGCCAAGCGCACTAGTTCCCCCCATTATCCCCCCCGGGCTACGACCAGGGTGGTATCCGCGTAACAGATGAGGCGCGCTCTGTGTGGGAGGCGGCCCCAAGACCGACCCCTGTGGAACCCCTCTCCTCTCTCTCGCGCGTCGGACCATCCGCCCGTTGCCATCCACGTAGGCAACCTCTGTATCTTCGAGGTATGCCTCCCCTTAATTTAAGGGATGGAGCGCCAGAAAATGCTCTAGCACAACTCTATAGTCTCGGCTCGATATTTTTCCTAATCCCAGATTCATTAATCTTTGAATCCTAATCTATTAAAGAAGTACCCGACCATTCAATCGCTGAGCCCTTTACACTGACAATTTATAATAAAATATCGCTTACCAAAGCGTCGAACAAAGAAAATATAAAAAACCACAATTTCAATATGTTCATCACGATGTTAAGGGAAATCTGGAACAAAATTGCGAAATCAAATTTCATATCACGTTGGTCACATTACTTTAATATTATGATTATTTGAAAAATAATTACAATGTTTCACTATTTTTAACCGACTTCAAAAAAAGGAGGAGGTTATCAATTCGTCTGTATTTTTTTTTTTATGTTTGTTACCTCATAACTTTGGACTGGGTGAACCGATTTTGATTTTTTTTTTTATTTGAAAGCTGGTACTTCCAGTGTGGTCCCATTTCAATTTGGTCCAGTTCCGACAACGGCATCCAGTACAAAACCGTATCAGTTTTAAATTTGCATTAAGTATGTATACGACAAATAGACGAATAACTCAATATCACGCAAACGGATTTTGATGATTGATTTTTTATTGGAAAGGATGTATTTCAAGGGTAGTTTGATGAGAGTTTGGTTAGGTTCTGATTATGGGATCCGTGACAAAGTAAGAAAACTTTCAAGAAACGAGCCTACTCCTTTCTTAAGGGCCGGCAACGCATCTGTGTTTCCTCTCGTGTCGCAATTGTCCATGGGCGGCCGTGATCACTTACCATCTGGTGACCCGTATGTTCGTTGCTGTGTTGCAACATGATGCAAGCATTGTAATTACATCACTTAAGGTGTATAATGTGTGAAGGGATGGTAGCCGAGTTGGTGGTAGAAACTATCGCGGATTATTGATAAGGTTGCGTTCGTACCAAACGTTACTTATTTTACAACCAATTAAAACCATATCGCATTCCATACCGATAGATACCATACCGCAAAAATGCGCATATTTTAATATACTTAAGGCGGAATGGAGTTCGCGGGCACTGCTAGTAAAATATATTTATGTACACTAAAAATGGAAAAATAAAGTAAATTTTCAAAAAAAAGTATTAACCGACTTCAATATCAATCAAAAACCCATAAGGCACTAAAAAGCGGAAAATAAATAGTTTATCAAATTAACCAAATTAAATAAAACATATGAATATGTGTGCTACCTAGAGATGTACTGGAAGTCGGTACCAACCAAAATTTTTGTATTACAGAGACGCGAGAGTGGACTTAAACTTTGTACCTGTAGATGATATGATTTTCGGTTTGGTTGGCACCGACTTCCAATACATCTCTAGGTAGCACACATATTCATATGTTTTATTTAATTTGGTTAATTTGATAAACTATTTATTTTCCGGTTTTTAGTGCCTTATGGGTTTTTGATTGATATTGAAGTCGGTTAATGCTTTTTTTTGAAAATTTACTTTATTTATGATAGACTTCGATGTTATTTGCATGTAAGTGAATATGCAACTGATGATGGATCGCACTTATCTAAGAGTTGCCTGTTCAGTGTTCATTCAGACTTCGCTTAAACAGTCCCAAGTTCTAGCAGATGGAACGATAAATATTAGGTCTTTACCTATAAAATTGCCGTTTTGTATGAAAAAATTGAGACGAATTTTTTTCATGTATTTTTTATTTGTATTAATCGAAGTAATCACCCACGCAATCAATGCATCTTTGCCAGCGCAGTGTCAGTTTATTGATGCCCTTCTTAAAGAAATCAGCTGGACGGGAGGCAACAAATTCTTCAAAGGCATTTTGTATTGCCTCTCGGGTATTGATTTTTTTCCCGCCAAGGAGTTATCCAAATTCTGGAAAAAGTAGTAGTCTGTAGGCGCAAGGTCTGGTGAGTAGGGCGGATGACGGAGAACTTCCAACCCCAGTTCTTGCAACTTGGAGACCGTCTGCTGTGCAGTATGAGGTCGCGCGTTGTCGTGCAGGAGCAGCGGAGACGAGCGATTGACCAATGCTGGTTGGAGATGTGCCAGCTTCTCCATCATTGTGTTCAGTTCTTCACAGTACACATCTGCAGTAATGCTCACCCCGTTTGGTAAGAAGCTGTGATGAATCACACCGGCGCTAGACCACCAAACAGTGACCATCACTTTTCTAGGGGTAAGTTTTCGTTTAGGGCATTGTTTAGGTGCTGAACCAGGATCCAACCAACTTGCTGAGCGCTTGCGGTTATCAAACAGAATCCATTTTTCATCGCAGGTAACAATGCGGTTCAAAATTCCTTCATTTGTGTGTCTGTTGAGCAGTGCAAGGCACGTCTCGACGCGTACTTCGCGCTGGCGATCATTGAGTTCGTGGGGCACCCATTTGTCAAGCTTTTTTACCTTGCCAATTTGACGCAAATGGACCAATATTGTTTTGACGCTAACGTCGAAAGCTGCTGCTAATTCAGCCGTAGATTGTGTATCATCAGCTTCCACAATCGCCTTTAATTCGTCATTGTCGACCAAAGTCTTCGGACGACCGCGAGGTTCATTTTTCAGGTCGAAATTCCCAGAACGGAAGCGAGCAAACCAATAACAGGTGGTGCGTTGGTTTGTAGTGTTAGCTCCGTAAACGTCGTTGATGTTGCGTGCCGCTTGTGCCGCGTTGCTGCCACGACGGTACTCATATTCCATAATTACTCGAATTTTTAACGTATCCATGATGACAAAAAAGATTGAAATGCGATTAAAATGTAACACTAATCAATAAACAAATGACTACTTCTGGAAAAAGAATTCCATGTTTTTAAAATTAAATTAATTTGAAATTAGAATTCTTAGCCAAACAAAAATTATTTTGATTTGAAATGGTCAGTACTGCAGAACGGCAATTTCATAGGTAAAGAAAGACCTATTATTTCTAGCTACTCTACACTGTACAAAAATTTTGTTATCACGACAAAGACACGCATATAGCTCATGAAAAATGAAACTTTAATCCGATACTGTGGGACTGAGCATCTGAACCCAATCCTGATGTTTGTAGCTACTATGAATACTAAAGTTCAGTTATCATGATACAGCTACTCATCTGATCCATAAAATGAAACGTTGGTCTGATTCTATGAGACTAGACCTCTGATTGCAAAGTTGATGTTTCTAGCGATTACCAGTACTAAAATTCTGTTATCATAATACAGCTACTCACTTGGTCTATGAGAAATGACACTCTCATCTGATACGACAAGACTCAACCTCAGAGCGCAAACTGTTTCTAGCTATTATTAATATTAAAATTCTTTTATCATGAAGTAGCTCTCATCTGATCCTTAACATATGAAACATTTAGCTGACAATATGACACTAAGCCTTTGACTGCAAACTTGATGTTTCTAGCTATTATCTAAACTATGATCCAGTTACCACAATACAGTTACCTCATGAGAATGTTGAGAAATTATATTTTGATCGGGGCACTAAGGGGCTAAATATTTGAGCACAAATTCGATGTTTTTGTATATTACGTATACATATTTAGGTTTTTTTTTTCTTTCTTCTTATCTGCAGACTCTCGGTCCGCACCATTTTTTTGCTATAGGTTTATTTAATATGTAAGTTAAAAATCGTATTTGTGAGCATCTATTGGGTAGTTTTTTATATATATATATATATTTATTTAACTGTTTTAGACGTAATTGCCTTTATGGCGGTTTCATTCCGATCCCCTCTTTTTATCTTTAAGTTATAATCCACAATATACCGCGCCGGAGCGTCCATGGCCCGATGGATGAACCTACTAACCGCGTCATCAGTCACGTCGGTATAGTAGACACAGGTGTGAGTGTGTCTGGATATTGCCACTATAGCATGTGAAACACTATTGTGGATTTGCATATTAGGTTATATACATATTTAGGTTTAGTTATACTGTTCTTGACGTAGTATTACCTTGAGGAACTATAATTTATTTTGGTACTATAGCATCAAATATAACAAAAAGTAGAACATCAATAATAAGAAAATATTGTATTATATTTTTTATAAAAGTATCAAAGTTGTTTAAAGTGCGCTATAATCCCCCGGTTATCGGTTGTCGTGTCTGTGTGCGTGAGCTATACGTGTCTAGTAGGACTCGATACCAAAATTGAACCGCGAAAAATTGAGAGCGCGTCCTTAACATTACCAATACTGCTTTTAGTACAAATTTCAAATTTATATTCAATTTCTGTTCTTCAGGTTGCTGGTTTATAAAATATTTGTAAATCATATTAATGTTTTTTGTAAATTATGAAGTACACTTACCAAACGCGAAAAATAGTTCTCTGTGACACGTAAATATCTTGAAAGTAATTTGTATATATCTGCAAACATCTTAACAGATCTTATTTTCTCTTCTTGGTTGTTGGCTTTCAAATTATCATTCAACACTTTTCTCAAAATCTTCAGTCTGTTTCGAAACCAGTCCAACTTCATTATTACGGGGCAGATACTTGATGTTAATGCCAGGGATCGCATTAACCCCAAAATAAAAAGCAAAGGAAATATAGAAAATAGTGGCATGCCCCTGTAGTATACGACTCCAGAACACTGTACGAAGAATCCTACAGTTAAAATAGAGATCGGTATATAACTCTTCAAATCTGTACATGGCAGTCCGAGTTCACGATCTATGTCACTTATCAATAAACTGGATTCAGAGAAGTCATCCGCTTTAATAAGTAATGGTAATGCAATAATTATCGCGAAATGAGCTAGAATAATTAACTGATAAAATATTCTATGGACCCGAAATTCCTTTAGATCCACAATAAATAATACTTCAACAACGTTCAATACACCGAAAACTATGCAATATAATTTTGCCAGAAAATTAATGCTTGGCGATCGTCTAAGATCATAATAATTACCAAAAACCAATCTAAAGTTCATTAAGAATCTGTAGCTAAATATGAATTTATACTTAGACATGATTGCCTTAAGAAAATTTAATTGTAACAATATTCTTTTGCGTCCTCTTGTTGACTTATATACAATCTTTAACACTCTTACACTCCAAAATGCAGCGAAAAGTCAAGTAAATTATAAAAGAAACTTATTAAATAATATTTTATATTCCTTAAAGACGCGTCTTCATGCGTCAATTTTTCTGGAAAGAATGCCTTCCTCGGCTACTACTATTCTAAGTATAGAAATGCATCGTACGCTAAAAATATCTGTTACAATTTTAAATGTCACGGCTATGTTTATTTGGTTTACTTTGTAACAATATTTAAAATTGTATTTGTTATTTTTGTCTGCTAATATTTTATTAAGTAATATTACAATATAAAATAAATAACTAAAATACTTACATATTATTGCGTAAAGAAAAGTAAAGCATTACTTTTTTTTAATTGGCATCTTTATCTTGTATTGTATTAAATGTTTTACAAGTCTAATGGTCTTTCAAATGTGGCGAAAAGCGATGCTATTGTTATAATAGAATTAAATAAGGTTTCATATTCTTTAAAATTGCGATTTGTCTCGCTAATTGTTATAGAAAAAGTAACTTTCTTGACAACTAATATTCTAACCATAAAAATGTATCAGTGGTTAAAAATACTTGCTACAATTTTAAATGTCATGGCTGTGTTCATTTTGTTTACTTAGTAACCATATTTAAAGATGTCTTTGTGATGTTTCTGAGTTACATAATACTTATTATAATAATATATAATCTATACTAATATATAAAGCTGAAGAGTTTGTTTCTTTGTTTGTTTGAATTTGTTTGTTTCTTTGTTTGTTTTACCTATAGAAAACCACGTTATTTGTGAACGCTAAGGCAAGTGGAGCGGAGCAACAATGAAGAATGTTTTAAAATCGGGCCTTTTTTCCTTTTGAGAGCGTCCGCTGCGTCTTAGCCCAAATAACTATTCCACGCGTACGAAGTCGCGGGCAGAAGCTATTAACTAATTATATTATCTATACTAATATTAGATAAAGAGGTAACGTTTGTGAGGTTGTAAGCGGTAATACCTGGGGATTCGGAATAAAAATGGTCGAACGAAATCGTTTCTTACGAACGCTGTCTTAACGATGAGAAATATGATTGAGTTCTAGAGAGAAGTTGTAGCTTAATAATGCCTATTACCGCCCAACGAAGTGGGCACGGGTCAGCTAGTTGCTTATAAAATTATATTTCAGTAATATCTACATTAACGCATTATACCAGGCATATAATGAACTCCTGATTTAGAACTGACACGCCGTTTTTCAGCAGTAATAATTTTCAACTCGTTTTTTACTTCTTATATCTTATTGTTCTTATTATCTATATCCAATTATTCTTACATCTTATATGTTATATTATTCATTTTATGATTTTGAAACTCTTACTGTTGTTGCCGGTAAGTTTTAGTTAGCCGGTTAATCGTGGATGCCGGTATGAGATAAGTACCAGTTGAACGTAAATCCTTCAGCGCTCGCCTTTGTTTTTAGATATCATTTTGTTTACAAAGTGGCCTAACCTTATTGTATGACAATAAAAAAAAACACATTACTCTTCGGGATGTAAATAGATGTATGGATCGATGTAATTATATTTATATTCGTAATCCGTATACAATGTTGGATTACAATATTGCTTATTAAAAAGAATTTCCTCTTGAACTGATTGTTTTATACCATTGGCGGCAAACGAACATGCGGGTCACCTGATGGTAAGTGATCACCGCCATCCATGGACACCTGCGACACTAGAGTAATCACAGATGCGTTGCCGGCCTTTGAGAAAGGAGTAGGTTTCTTGAAAAATGGCAGATTGTAATGGTCTGGAAACGCTGCCGCTGGGAGTTCATTCCAGAGAACTGTCGTACGCGGAAAAAATGAACGTGAGAATCGCACAGTGCACGACTTCCAATCATCGAGATGACACTGATGGAATTTCAGTCCGTGACGAGTCGTTCTGTAACGGAACTCAGCAGCAGCTATCAGTTCAAACAGCACTTCAGAGAATTCTCCGTGGTAGATCTTGTAGAGGACGTAAAGCAACGCAACGTCCCTACGAAGTGCCAGAGAGTCTAGCTTTAAGGAGAGCACCTGGTTGCCGATGATTCGAGCCACTAACGTTGGATTCGGTCAAGAGGAAGTAGGTGATAATATTCGATGTGTGGACGGATCTGCGCCTTATAAAGTTGAAGGCGGTGACGCGGTGGGAAATACCGTCCTGCTCTGTTAAGAACACCTAATTTTTTTGTAGCCAGTTTTGCTCTGCCTTCCAAACGACCACCAAACTGAACGTCGCTTGATATATTGACACCCAGGGTACTGATGTTAGGCTTGGCGACTAAGGGTACTCCATGAAAGATAGGAACTGCGTCAAAGAGGGTCTTCTTTGCGGTGCACGTACAGATTTACGTTTTAGTGTTGTTGAACTAGACCAGATTTTGATTACATTTTCTTTTATTTGTGTTTGCTGCGTTATTTTCAAAATTCTCACAGATGAATTTTTAATATTTATATGTGTCAACGTTACATTTTACCTTATGTTACCACCATTGGAAAAACCAAACACCATTAACCAAAATCCATAAATAATTATGTATACTTATAATACTAACCCTTCCTAATTCTACCTTAGCTTTGTAAAAGCTTAGTCCCTTGAGAATGCACAGATTACACCCTACTATGCAGTTTATCACTTATTAGTTACTTCAAAACCAAAATGTTATTATATCTATGACTTCTCTTCTGTTTGGTTATATATTTCTCTATGTGATGATGCTTCAGTGACATAATTTTCAAACACAACTTCGAGATTGCACTGATAACAGTACTTTTTTTATGTCAAAGGAGGTAAATGAACAGGTGGGTCACTTGATGCTAAGTGATCACCACCGTCCATAGACATTAGCGACACTAGGGGAGTCGCAAGTGCGTTGCCAGCCTTTGTATGAGGGAAGGGAGATGGGTTTTCGGCGCTCTCTCTGAACGAACGAAACGCAACAATGCAAGCACTGTTACTTCACGTCGGTTTTCTGCGAGAGGGTGGTACTACCCCGGACGAGCCGACCCATTTATGTTGAAACCAGTAATAGCTACAGGGTGGCTCTACCACCTACTATTCAACAAATGTATGTTGTGAGGCCCCGCTATCTAGTTTATTATAAGTTTTGTCGATACGAGGATGACTTTGTCTTTTGCGTACTAAAGTGTAAGTGTAAATAAAGAATAAAGTGTAAGTGTTAAGTAAGTTTTAAGTGTAAATAAAGAACCATCTCTGCGTCTTTCGCAGCATAATAAACATTGTGTTAAGTATTATGTGACTGAACGATTCGGTGGCCATCAACACCGAGTGATACTCGTGGATGTTTGAGGATTGGCAGCCGCATTCAGGCGCGACTAGGTAAGCAAAGAAGTGCTTTATCCACCCTCCCCCCTCCTATCGTTCACATATTTTCAAATTTCCATAGCATAGATACAATTAGGCTGACACGCTTCGTGAGCGGTGAGCAGTGAGCACGGCCATTTATAAGCCTGCCTCACCATTTGAAAATTCGTCGGTACATGAGGGGATTTAAAAATGCGAACATCACGGACAATATTAATCTTGACTATTTGGCCATTTTGTGTAAAGAAAAGGAATGTCCAAATAAATTACTCAATTGAAACACATAAAACCTTTATTCCATAAAAAGCCATTAAAATACAAATCCGCCAGTTCGATTACATCCGGTCTGAGAAGAACAGGCAAGAAACTCAGTTGGGAATGTTTATACAGTAGAACCTCGATAAGGTAACCTCTAGAACTTCAAAAAATAATCTGTACCTTTCAGAGCCTAAAACTTCTATTACTTAAAATACCCACCCTCGATAACTTAAACTAATAATTTCACCTTTAGCCCTCAGTTACTTAGAGATATGTTTCGATGAGCTCTGTAACAAACTGTCTGTCAATGAATCATTCCCAATGAATGTATAAAAGTTTCTTTAAATTTATTGATTGCACGTGTTTACAAGTTAAATTGTTAACACAAACAATAAGTGTACAATCTGCTATTGTCCCTTTAAAATCCCTAAAAGATGTATTTGCGGTGGTTAGGTCAGCGGCTTACTTGGATGATTAGTTGTTGATCACTGTCCAGGAAACTGTGCCGTATGATAAAAGTTACCAAAGTAAAATGAGTTCAAAACGAAAATTAACAACACTAACATACACTGATAAATTAAAAGTGGATTAAAATGGAAGTTGTTGCGGCTCAGTTTGGAATACACGAAAGTACATTATCACTTATAATTAAAAGAGAAGCTGAACTCTTGAAGAAACGAGAATCTGGAGAAAGTATTTCATGTAAAAGACGAAAAATTGCTAAATTCCCTATTTTGAGGCAACGTTTATTTTTTAAGGTTCAAACAGTGTCCAAACCAAAACATCAGTGCTACCTACATACCCATAGTGAAAGAAAAAGCTGAAGAGTTCGCCAATTAGCCGAAACTCCATAATTTTAAAATTAGCAATGGCTGGTTAGGAAACTTCGAAAAATGGCATGATTTGGCTTTCAAGAAAGCGTGTGGTGAAAGTGCGAGTATAACATAAACCCTTGATAATTTAAAAACTCTATAACTTAAAACATTATTGTGTTTCTCTTGGTTTTTGACTTATCGAGGTTCTACTGTATTAATTTCGTGATATAACAACAATCATTACTAGTGGACCATTGAAAATCTTTTACTTTCCATGATTGGTTGCTAAGTTATTTAATTCTAACCACTTAAACACCATATATGTATATGCTTTATATTACTTTTAACACTTAACGCACGTTAACTTAACATATAACAGGTAATTACTCTGTTATTATTAACAGAACGACAAAATAAGTAAACTTTTATGCTATAAATTTAAAATTAAACAGTAAAATACACTTATATATAACTAACGTCTTATTATAAAAATAAACACGCTTTTAACATGAGTTTTACTAACCAGTGTCTATAATTCTAAACGTTATTGAACACATGTTTAAAATACTTTATTACAAAAGCGTATACAAGCGGTCTTTAGCTAAACATCTGCACTCTTTCATGAAATTCATGCAATTCAATCTAATCATTCATACATGATACAGATATTTTGCAAACATTTTGAATAATAATTCTGTTCACATCTTCATTAAGGAAGTTTATTTATTCTAAGTAATAATGGTTATTGTAATATGATGGTTAAACGAAAATGATGTCATTGAAAATCAACTATATATAAGTTTAATACGTCAAAGTGCGTAAAGTGGAACAACAGTATAATCTCAAATTAAATACATTGCCAATAACGTTATATAGTAACAGTTATGATTTACTTATGAATTTAAAATTCTAGGAATCCATAAATTATTACATAACTTCTTTTGTCAGCAAATAAAAATACAATAAATAACAACAATAAAATAAGAACTGTCAACTTAGGAAAGCGTTAGATAAAGTTTAATTATAAACAGAGTCTGTTTTGAAATGGAGTTTAGAGCCTCTTTGGATTTTTTTAACAAGTGTTCAACGCGTATTTAACTTTTTTTAAATTAGACGGAGACGTTTAACATCTAGAAATCGAATAGAGAAATGTTAACTTCTTTCTTTTATCCATAATTTAATATAAAAGCTCAAGAGGTTGTTTTTCTGTTTGTACGAGCTACTATCAGGAATTGTCAGTCATATTTGTTTTTTTTTTATGCGTTTGCGTTTAATGACGATTTTATTGAGGAAGGTTGCAGGTAATTTAACAGCACGCTACAATGTTTTGAAGTGAAAAAAATTAAGTAAAACGTATAAGTCTGAAGGTACGCTAAGAGAGAAGGTAGTATTGGTGCGGACGAGCCATGTGATACGGAGTATTTGGGAACGGGGTAGGATTTGTTGACCGCCAAACAAAAACTGAACATTACTGAGACGGGCCAAACTGCCTACGTACCATCTACAAAGTACAAAGTATCATCCCGCACCACGGTGGATCATCTCCGTACAAGAGGTCGGACGTAGAAGCCTAAAAAATATATTAAAGTCGACTTTTACAAAACTTTAAACGTTATTCGATTTCTCTAATAAAATCAATAGAAATGCGTCTATGCACTTTATACATTGGACTTATAAATAATTAAAGAAGTTATATATTAAATTAAATTAATTTAAGAGTAAACTAAATAAGCTATTTTCAATGTATGGGGCATTGTGACATATCTTGCAATCTTGCAATATCTCGTCATTTTTGTTGGTTTTTCTTATGAAAATTTCACACTACTCTAATAAGACGGTATTACAGAAATACCGATATGGTTAATAAATAAAAAAGCAAGATGTGTCGAAAAGACACACGATAGAAGACAAACTTTTGTATTACATGGAAAACATTATTCATCAACCACTTTTGAATAGTATAAATTGTGGTCAGTTAACGTCACGCCGTGCGCGACTACGTCACGACTTCGCTCGCAACGCAAAAGTTAAAATTTATACTGGGTTTTCAACCTACTTAACCTGCCTATAACCACGTGTTGTTCTGTGAGACCGACGACATACGATTCACTCGTTTTTTAACAACGCTGGTAATTTGTTCTTCTCATGGCCTACTTCCAATGAAAGAATGAAGGAAATACTTTATTGTTGGAACAACCATACAATTAATTTAAATTACACAAACTAATTAGACAGAAAAAATGAAAAATACATGTCCAACAATTGACGAACCGATTCAGCAAAAATCTGCAATACTATAAGTAATACTGCAGCGCTGATTTTCGATGGGAGCCTATATATGATGATAAACGGACGTTAATGTTAATACAAAATTTGAAACGAAAAAACAAATAACACAGACACACGTCACGTATGGTCATACTAAAGACTACTAATAAGGTCATACTTATGAGTATAGCTTGACCGTTCGGGCACACATTACACGACAGAACGGTTTGTCATACCGACGCGTAAGTATAGGAAGGTAAACTGCATTTACAATAACTCAAAATTCTTTAAATATGTTCTAAGTGCTCTTATACAATGTAAATATAACGTGAACATATACTAATGCACAACACTTATCTAATTAATATTTAAATTGCAATAAACTGATAGTGTAAGTAGAACAAATGCTGACGAAACCCAAAATCAAACTGAGGTCCAATGGGAAGTCGGGCCACAAGATAAATTTCACAGGACACGCCTCTATGTAATCCAAAGCATCGCATAGACTCTTATTCAGCTCGTTATCTGAAAATAATTATTAACGAATTATCATCAAAACTTAAAAATAATATTTCCAGTTTGCACTCAGCGAGAGAAATTTACTGGATACGTCATAAGTTGTAAATTGTATAAGATATTATTAGACTGTCAAAATCGATATGGAAATCATATAATAATAGGTATTTACCTATCAAATTGCCGTTCTGCAGTACTGGGCATTTCAAATCAAAATAATTTTTGTTTGGCTAAGAATTCTAATTTCAAGTTAATTTTATTTAAAAACATGGAATTCTTTTTCAAAAAGTAGTCATTTGTTTATTGATTAGTGTTACATTTTCATCGCATTTTAATCTTTTTTTTTATCATGGATACGTTAAAAATTCGAGTAATTATGGAATATGGGTACCATCGTGGTAGCAACGCGGCACAAGCGGCACGCAACATCAACGACGTCTACGGAGCTAACACTACAAACCAACGCACCACCTGTTATTGGTTTGCTCGCTTTCGTTCTGGGAATTTCGACCTGAAAAATGAACCTCGTGGTCGTCCGAAGACTTTGGTTGGCAAGTTGGTTGGATCCTGGTTCAGCACCTAAACAATGCCCTAAACGAAAACTTACCCCTAGAAAAGTGATAGTCACTGTTTGGTGGTCTAGCGCCGGTGTGATTCATCACAGCTTCTTACCAAACGGGGTGAGCATTACTGCCGATATGTACTGTAAAGAACTGAACACAATGATGGAGAAGCTGGCACATCTCCAACCAGCATTGGTCAATCGCTCGGCTCCGCTGCTCCTGCACGACAACGCGCGACCTCATACTGCACAGCAGACGGTCTCCACGTTGCAAGAACTGGGGGTGGAAGTTCTCCGTCCTCCGCCTTACTCACCAGACCTTGCGCCTACAGACTACTACTTTTTCCAGAATTTGGATAACTCCTTGGCGGGAAAAAATTCAATACCCGAGAGGCAGTACAAAATGCCTTTGAAGAATTTGTTGCCTCCCGTCCAGCTGATTTCTTTAAGAAGGGCATCAATAAACTGCCACTGCGAAAAAGTACATGAAAAAAATTCGTTTAATTTTTTTCATACACAACGGCAATTTCATATGTAAAGACCTAATATATCTAAAAATTTCTTGGGTTTCAAAAGATCTTAACTAGGTACTATGAAAACAACAGGTTATGATTGACACCGAAAACCTAATGGAAGTATTACGAGACAGCAAACCAAGAGGCTTACTGTTTACCCGTATCGTCGCTATACCATGTCGTCATCTTCTTACCCTTATCCCACCTAATTAGGGTCGGCACAACATGTTTTCTTTTTCCACTCTCTCCTGTCAGATGTCATCTCAGTTTTCACAGTTTTTACACACATATCATTTTCCACACGACCCATCCATACCTTTTTCGATCTTACTCTACTCTAATATCCATCGACCATCATACTCAAAGCTTTTCTAGTTACATGGTCTTCATCTATCCTCATGGCATGCCCATACCATGCTAACCTATTACTCCTCAACTTCTCCGCCACTGGTGCTATTATCAAACTTCCTCTGATACTCATTCTTAACCCAATCTATTCGTCGCAATACCATGTATATAAATAAATAAATAGAAAACAACTTCAAAGAAAGTTTTGATGATAAATATAATTGGATTAATGCTTTCATGGTCGAACTCGCTAACCTAATCAATGCTTATATTAACTCCATCAGTGCTGTAATATAACCGAAGTGTGAGTATAAATAAATCGAATAAGATCCCATATAAACTCAAGGGTTTCATTTTAAAACAATCACTTTTGATTAAAACTAGAATTGATAATAATCGGGCAAATTACCTACCTTCGCAATCTGTAAGTTCATGGGCCATGATTTTTTTTATACCGTCCATTTCGTTAGCAGACAACTCCACCAGAATTGCCGGTATCAGGAGAACGAATACTTCATAGACAAGTAGGATTATCCAAAAAATTATATCTTTGAATATCTAAAAATATAGAAAAAAAATACATGTATGTAGTTCAGACCCGGTAGAAGTGAAACCTTCAAAAAGAAAGCAAGAAGAGCATATGTCTTATTGTTCTGCAATAGCCGAAGGTAACCGAGACACTGCTCCCACTCTACCGAACACAGTGTTGACCCGCACTATTGAATCGTCACACACAAAGTTGCGGAGCAGAATTTAAAAGCCCTTCCATAAAGGGTTTCATTATAAAAAATGAAAATCCATAATAAAATAATTTGTTTTTTGAAGTAAAAACCTCTTCAAGCACGATATTTGTGGCAGGAGATGAATGTATAATTTTGCGTGATGACATGCTAATAATCGTGACCGGCCGTATTTTACCACCGTGAGCGAGAGGATTATTCATAAAGATTTTCCAAAGTTACAAAAAGTATGGCCTTGCTTCACTACTGTTGTGACTATAGCGCTTCTTGAAGTCATTTTTATCATGTCATTTAGGGTAAATGACATATGACATCGCTACAATTCAAAATGACCTAAATCCATTTTTTTAGCACGGCAAAATAACTACACTTTGCCTGTTGATAAGCACAGTACAATCTAAAAATAATGCCTCCCATCGAGTGACACAATATCCATCGCTGGTCGCCGATGTCATGCCGGCCTGGGAATGCACAGGCTGATCCCGAAATGCAACCCGCAGAAGCGAATCACTATGACCGGCTTTTTCGCCATGTACATGGTGGTTGCGACCCAGTCAGGCTGTAAAACCTTACCATCCCGCTATCGTCATTGCCTCGTTCGTTGTTCAGCAATTCAGGTGAGATTGTCTCAAGTCTTAAGATGTTATTCGACACCTTACATATAACATGTTTATTAATTTTTTTAATTTCCAGTTTTTATACACCGAGAACCAAGTTCAAATTTTGGCGTTCATAAGGTTTTTTAATTTTTATATGATCTTCATATTTTACATTTACAAAATTTGAAAGTTTGAAAAACGATTACAGTTTACATTACATTACACAAAACTTACCGAGGTCGTCTCAATATTAATACAAAACGATATTAAAAACAAAATCTTGAACGCATTGATTACAAGGCCTAAGGATACCTGGAACAAATGACGAAATTCTTTCGATTAATTACAAGGGAATCAGTTTAATACAGTTAAAAAAACGTGTTACCTACTATTAATAATGTAACTTAATATTTAAATAAGCAAAATAATAATACTATTTACATTCAAGGTTACAATGATTTCAGTATCTTTGTAATAATAAGTAACACAATTTAACACAAGTCTTATTTGAAACGAGTTACATACACCTTCATTTTTGTAGATGGTAGAGCCACGATGATATTACTGGTTTCAGCAGAAATGGGTCACCGCGCTCGGGGTACTACTACCACCCGACCCACACAAATATCCACGTGAACTAATAGTGCTTGCATTGTTGCGTTTCGTTCGGTCAGTGAGAGCGCCAGAGGCCCACCTCTTCTCACCTCCTTCCTCCCAAATACAGGGTGGCAGACCACTTGCGACTCTCCTATTATTGCTAGTGTCTATGGACGGCGGTGATCATTTACCATCAGATGACCCACCTGTTCGTTTGCTTATGATATAAAAAAATAATCTTTCACAGTTACACGACATCCTGACGATATTTGAACCTTTTGAATTTAAGTTCTCTTAGCTATACGTGATTTATAAATGATATTTTATTTTTAGTGGTATATACGTATCCTCTTTTGGTGTAACCATGGATGCACTAACATCATATATACTGGGTGTTAGGTTAGACGCCAGCAATATTTTTACAGAACAATAATTAGTAGTTTCTGATTCTAAATCAATTACAAAAATAGGTGCTTAATATTTGGCCTAATTATCTCGGAAAATGCAAAACTGATATAGACTCAACATAAGGTGATTGACGCAAAAACGAACTGGTGTAATAAATAGGGAAGCGGTGAATAACCCGCACCTCAGACCCCGCCCCGCTTCCCAAGCTGGAGAATTGCTGGGAATCATTGGAGAATGTTGGGCTGGGGGTATGATACGATAAAACTAAACCCTTCTGCAAATTTTGGTGGTTCGTCCAGTTTTTCATATTTATATAAAAGGTGTAAATAGTGAAATGACATTGACAGATGAGAGCGGAAGAGGAAGATATGTTGTGTTGTGAAGATTTTGATTATCACATTGTAGTGGATTTACCATTAGACGCAGCATCATCACTATACCATCCTATTTTAAAAAAATACGCTAAATATTTAAAACATAAACGGATTAACAAACTTTTATTTCAAGCGTATATTCAGAAAATATATTTACCAAATGATGTTTGCTGATGATATTGTTCTTGTCGGCGAAGATGCTACTGAGATCCAGAGTAGGCTGGTAAAATGGCGAGAAAAACTGGAGAATGTTGGTTTGAAAATCAGTAGACTAAAAACTGAACATTCGTTTTGCGACTTCGGTGGTCCATCCAGTTTTTCTCCTATTGCTTTAAATGGTATATCCTTACCAACCTGCTCTGATTTCCGGTATCTTAGTTCTCTGATCCAAAACGATAGTTGCATAGATAAAGACGTGAGGAATAAGATAAATGCAGGGTGTATAAAATGGCGACAGGTGTCTGGTATAGCTCGTGACCCACGAATGCCCTTGAAACTCAAGAGGAAGGTGTATAAAACTATTATAAGACCAGTCATGTTGTACGCATCTGAGTGCTGGACGACGAAAGAGACGGATGATAGAAAACTACATGTGGCAGAGATCGAATGTTAAGATGGATGTGTGGTGTAACTAGAATGGATAAGATTAGGAATGAATATATCAGAGGAAGTTTGAAAATAGCAACAGAGAAGTTAAGGAGTAATCGGTTAGAATGGTATGAACATGTCATGAGGAGAGATGAAGGCCATGTAACTTGAAAAGCTTTGAGCATAATGGTCGATGGATATAAGAGTAGAGGAAGACCGAAAAAGTTATGGATGGATTGTGTGAAAAACGATATGTGTGTAAAAGGTGTGATGATTGAGATGACATCTGATAGGCGAGCGTGGAAAAGGAAAACATGTTGTGCCGACCCTACTTAGGTGGGATAAGAGTAAGAAGATGGTGACGATATTTACCAAATATCCAAAATATTTCTCTGTAACACTTAAATATTTTGAAAAACTTTTGTACGTATTTATGAACATATTAATACATCTTATCTTCTCTTCTCGGTTGTTAGTCTTCATATCGTTTTTTACCATCGTCTTCAGTATCTTCAATCTACTTTGAAACCAGTCCAACATCATTATTAAGGGGCTCATACTAAATGTTATAGTCAAGAAACGTATCCCCCCAATGACATAAAGTACATATTCATAATTTGATGACCATTTTACTAAACTAATTTTGTATATGAATCCAATATTTTGCAGAACTAATCCAAAAATCAGAACAGATATCGGTATTTTACTGTTCAACTCCGAATGTGATAATCCAAGTTCACAGTTTATATAATTTCCAATCAATGAAGTATTTTCAATAAATTCATCATCTTTTATAATTAACGGTGCAATTATTGTTGTTACCAAGTGAATATATATAGCAAGTTCGTATATTCTTGTAGATAAAAGTTCCTGATGGAAATTGTATAAATTAAATATTATGTGGATTGTATAAAACATACATATAGCGATACAATATAGTTTTGTTAAAAGTCTCGTTCTTTCTGTTGTTGTATATTCATAGTAATTGCCAAAAAGCAACCTTAATTTCATCAGAAACTTAAAGCCGAATATAAATCGGTACTTGGACATTGTTCTGATATGAAATCTGACGTGGCCTTTTGTTCAGTTTTTTGATGTGAAACATCTATAAGTGCGAATAAACCTGATTTTGGCTTGAGGCGACGCGTGTGGCGACGTAAAACACGAACTGTGCACTATAGACGAAATACTCAAAAATACTTGCAAAACCTATCTGTATAAACATAAGATTCAAACTGTTTTGTCGGCCACTCGTTATACTAACGTTACGCGTTATGGGCCGAAGACCTAGTGCTCTTTGATAAATGCCGCGCATGCGCCTAGTTGTATTTAATAAAAATAAATATTTGAGTAATAAAATAAATATACAGCCATTATTTTATGGAACAAATTTGTAATGATTTATCTTTCCATTATGCCATAGCTGATTCCTGTCGTAATCTGTTCTTTTAGGCATGTAACTTATACAAAACAAATTCGATGTTTTACATCTGCCAGGTGTCCCGTGACGGCTCAATTTTCATTTTATATCTCCTTAATGAACTCCACTCATAGTTAATATTCCCAAATATATGTTTCAATCCAGATTGAGCAGTTAGTTAATATTATTGATTTTTGGGTAAAATGTTTAACGTTCGACGTGTCTTCACACAACAACCACAACAACTGATGTGACATTCTCTTGTAAAGTAAACATAGTTGCTCAATACGAAGTAAAAATATCTGAAGTTCTTTAAAAGGGCAAGGCCTTAATTCATTTACTTTGTCTGGTCGCATTTCAAAGTTACATTTGTACAACAAAGTAGCAAAGAATTGAAAAATATTGCTTAAATTATCTAACACCAAGTAACTATTTAAAATCAAGCATATTTCTCCAGTAATCTTACCTTACACGGGAAAAGCTTCATTGAAGCGGTAAAACTTGAGAAATTATTTAAAAAGAGAATGTAGAAACTGTTAACTAGGAAACTTGAAGCGCCAAAGACAAAATCATCATATTTTTAAATACATAAATTTTTAATAAGCTTGTAGGAGCTTCGGGCTCACTACTATAAGATTCTAGACTGACACGGACAGCGTAATGCGTACTCGAAGTGCATGAAATAGACTGTTTATTTATATCACCATATAAGGTATTCACAGAGACGCGATCGTTTATTCGTTAACCGACTTCGAACTACTACGTTCGTTTTAATGATTCTTTTTTTATTTGAATCGATTATATTCAGAGGTGGTCCCATATAAATTTGAAGAAAATATTCAAACCTTAAGGGAGATGAAAAATCGTTTATTTAATTTTCATCCACTTCATATTTATGTATTTTCGTGAAATTGAAACCGATTTATTATACCCATTAGAAACCAGATACACACATCAAAAAAGTCTAAGCAACATGCGTGATATTACAAATTTTACTATTTATATTAATTAATTTCTAAGTATTTACTCAAACAAAGTGCGTAGGTAAGTAAACTTTTTTGTTATTGATGACATACTGGCTGGTTGTAAAAAAAAATTTGATTATGTTTTGTTTTTTCATAAAATTCAAATGACTGCGAATTTGTTTGAATTTAAGTGCGTTTTAATTGCTACGTTTAGTCTTGATTTTATAATTTTACCAACCATTTAAATAAAGTTAGCGACAAAATTGAATTGTTAGATATTCTTTACGTCATGAAGCGACGTCATTTGATGGCAGATGAAATGCAAAGAGCTGTAGGGATGTTGCAAGCGGGAAGTAATCAATCTCAGGTATCTCGACATTTTGGCATTCATAGAAGTGTTATTTGTCGTCTTTGGCAGCGCTACAATAATACAGGAGAACCCGCTGAACAGCATCCAGGCCGTAAAAGGAGTACAACCACTCGGCAAGACCGGTACATACAACTGACTGCAAGACGCCAGCCGATGTTAACCGCTCGAGAGATAAGTTTGAGGCTACAAATTTCAAGTGGTGTTGATGTAAGTCCTCAAACTGTGCGAAATCGACTGCATGAGTACGGCCTACGAGCTCGACGCCCAATCAGGTGCCCACCGATACGTCACGGGAATCGCGCTCGTCGATATGAATGGTGTAGAGAACGCATAACATGGACCCAGGAACAATGGGATAAAATTATGTTTTCCGATGAGTCGCGATTCGGGTTTAAGCCTGATACAAGAAGGGTGCGAGTGTATCGTCGGCCCGGAAATACTGAAAGGCTCAGGTGCGTTCAGGAAGTTCATCCATACAGCGGCTCAATAGTTATGTTATGGGCGGGTATTATGAAGAACAGGCGAACTGAGCTCGTTTTTGTAAATGGAAACATGAATGCTGAAAATTACATTGAGGATATTCTCAGACATTATGTCTACCTATTTGCACAAACCTTTGGCTCCGATTTTAGGTTAATGCATGACAATGCGCGTTCACATACAGCTCGGCGAACCAGTGAATACTTTGCAACGGAGAACATCCGGGTATTGCCCTGGCCTGCACAATCGCCAGATCTCAACCCCATCGAGCACGCATGGGACATGCTCCAGAGACGTGTTTTGAAGGACTTGGACGGAGCGACAACAACCCAACAGCTGAAGGATTTGCTACAATTCCATTGGGAGCGAATACCGCAAGATGACATAAACAGTCTCATTAATTCAATGAATAATCGTTGCCGACAAGTTCTGAATAGCAGAGGAGACCATACTTTGTATTAAATTGTTCTATTCTCTTAAAATAAATACATTTTCTTTAGAAATTTCATTTTGTAAGAAAAAAGTTTAGTTTCTTATGTATCTTAGTTTCTACAGTATATTCTAATATTGTTCATTTCTGTTATTAAAAGAACTTATAAAGACAACAGCTGTTATTTTTACATCATAGAACCCTAAAGATATTATTTTAAAAATAAAATACAACGTTATAATGTGAAGAACCATCCTAAAATTTAAATTAGTACATGTTGCTTAGACTTTTTTGATGAGTGTAGCAATCTAAATAGCAATGTAAATACGTATACGGATCAATACTTGCATTTGGACATGTCCATAATCGGAAGTTCTGAATCAGGTTTAGAATCCGGAAGCGTAGAGTAAGAATCATCACGTAGATAATTTTCGCTAGGACAAGGTGCCAATTGCCCGTTACATACCGTAGTCTCTCGCCCACCTGGCAAACAAATATAAGAATAACTGTGATTCCCATGTAGTAATTGTACTTCATCTAATAAAGGATCACATTTTGATGCCCTCACGTTTCTCTTTAACAGTAAAGGGCCAGGAGTTAATAACCAGCTTGGGGTAGAGCTTCCAGTAGGTGAACGTCGAAGGTGTCGAAACATGCGTTCGTGAGGTGTTTCATTGGTTACTGTGCATAATAGAGAACGTATAGAGTGCAGTGCTATAGGCATAACCTGTTCCCAGTTTGTTGTATCCATTTTATTAAAATTTAGGCAAAGTTGTATTGTTCGCCATAGTGTTCCATTTAGACGTTCGATTTGGCCGTTTCCTGTCGGATTATAGGGCGTGGTTCTACTGTTCGAAACTCCATATTTGTCTAAGAATAACTTTAGTTCATTTGACATATATGCAGTCCCTCTATCAGTATGGATAAAATCAGGAGCGCCAAACATGAAGAATAGGTATTTTATTGACTTTATAACAGTTTGTGCAGAAAGATGCATGCATACACAAAAGGAAATCGAGAATATTCATCAATTATTGTTAACATATATTTACTTGATGTCTTAGATGGTACTGGCCCTTTAAAATCTATGTTTAGTCGCTGTAATGGTTCTGTAGCTTTAATTAATTTTCCTTGAATCTTGGCATATCTTGGTTTAATTTGTGAAAAAATTAGATAAGAGACAGTCATTGTTTTGCCATTTTCAAGAGAATGGGGAAGATTCTTAGATCTTATACGATGCATCATTCGAACGATAACGATATGAATAAGTTATGTAAATCTCGCAATCTGTTAGGATTAAGACAAACAGGTAAAGGGACATCGAGACATCGTATTTAAATTTTCGTCATACGACATTTTAGTTCCTTATTATTATCCTTTATTTACTGAATAAATTGTTAAAATACAGAAATACCAATTATATCTTGGCTTTATACACCAAGAATTTAAGATAATTACATATTGATAAAATTATAACAATGAAAGACAAGTAATTTTTGTTTTTAATGATGTCAAGTTCAAAGTGTCAAGTTCAAACAATGTCAAGTTGTCAATGACAGTTGACCATAGTACATAACATTGTGATCTATTTAATTAGCTTCTTTTATTTATTACTGACTTTATTTTTGCCTATTTCTTGTTCTAGATTTTCGAAAAACGTAAACCTAGGAAATATATATTTTATAATACCTTGTAAAACTTCCTCCGATCCTCAATAGTCTCTTCTTTATAAAAGGCATAAATTTAGTCATACCATGCAATGATCGTCATATTGTTTCAAATAATAGTAGAAGTAGAAGGTCCTCCTAGAGTACACATTTTTGTAGATGGTAGAGCCACGCTGAAGCTATTATTGGTTTCAGCATGAATGGGTCGGCTCGCCCGAAGTACTACCACCTGACCCACAGAAACACCGACGTGAAGTAACAGTGCTTGCATTATTGCGTTCTGTTTGGTCAGTGAGAGCGCCGGAGACACGCCCTCCCTTCGCCCTCTTTTCGATATAAAAAATATCATAGGCGTCAGTATTTGTTAAATTGTAGACGATGTTCGTTCATTGGTAAAAATGTTCGATACGGAAGTTTCATTGAAGAAAAACATCGTGAGCTTGTGGTATGGTTGTAGAATTGAAAATGTATGCCATATTCGAAAGACTCATTGGGCCTGCGCGAGGGTCGAAAAAGCATACGTTTAAATAAATTACGCAAATTAAATTTAAAACACCTTTATTGAATCAAAACCAAAAACAACACAAATCCGCCAGTTCGGTTACGTCCAGTCTGAAAAGAACGGGCAAAAAACTCAGCTGGGTACATAACTGTTTATTAACACAAACCATTAATATTAACAACAATATATTACTAATTATCGTTTCCTTAAAATTTAATTCATGCTGCGTAATGTGACTGAATAAAAATCTGTGAAAAAATTGTTATAAATTCACAATCGACTCAGATTTAAGCATACAAAAATCTTCGAAAAACAATACATCGATTTTTTAAAATATCTCTAGGATAACGGAAGAAAGTAAACAATTTGTAATTAACGAAATTCTTGACAGATTTTGGTAATTCATATCACTATGTTTCTTAAAAAGAACAAATAACAAAAAAAATACTGTTGGGTTCCGAACCGACGTCTTCGTCGGTCCGTATAATGCACATGACGTTTTTGTGTGTAATTATCGATCAGTTGAACTAGAAGTCTACAGTCTAATAGATAGGCTAATTTCTATATATGTTTGTCTCTTTACCATGAAGCATGGTCTTCTCATTGATTTTCAAATCATAATGATTATAAAGAAAATTGACTTCAATAATACCATATCGACATAGTTGAAAAATATGTATAAACGAAACTGTTACTAATATGTTGTTATGTAAATAATGCTTCCTTATGTATTTTATATACTTAAAAGCTATCATTACATAGTGCAAAATAAAGTCCCCTACCGCGTCTGTCTGTCTGTCTGTTCGCGATAAACTCAAAAACTATTGAACGGATTTTCTTTCGGTTTTCACCATTGCATAAAGTGATTTATGAGCAACGTTTTAGTATATAACTAGCGGACCTGGCAGATGTTGTCCCGCCCTGATTATAAAAAAAAATCTGTGAATGAAAATACTAAAACCTTCCTCATGAATCAGTTTATCCACTGGTGAAAACTGCATGAAAATCCGTTCAATAGTTTTTGAGTTTATCGCGAACAGACAGACAGACAGACACGGTAGGGGACTTTGCTTTATACTATTTAATGATTTGTAAAGGATTTATTTTTAATCAGGGCGGGACTTCGTCTGCCGGGTCCGCTAGTTTATTTATAAACTTGAAATTTTGAGATAAACATTTCTGACTTACAACTTTCATGTTCATATTTCATGTTCTTGAATAGTAATAAAATAATCTATATGGTGTACAGCGCGGTGGCTGCCAACAATTATGTCATGTTTTGTTTCGTTTTCAGGTTTCACATCAAAAATGTAACTAGAGACGAGGTTGCTAAACAAAGGTGATAAGATTTTTCCGAAAACATAAGCTTAGATAATAATTACATTGCATTGTAGAAGAAGATTTTAATTACAGTTTTGATAGTACGTGTGTCGTTTCAATATTTGATAAAATTTGTTTCCTATATATCGTTGAGTCTTCATCAGACATACAGGAGGAGACACCCTGGAGTATGCTGTTTGCTGATGATATTGTTCTTGTCGGCGAAGATGCTACCGAGGTCCAGAATAGGCTGGTAAAATGGCAAGAAAAACTGGAGAATTTTGGTTTGAAAATAAGTAGACTAAAAACTGAACATTTGTTTTGCGACTTCAGTGGTCCATCCAACTTTTCTCCTATAACTATAAATGATATATCTCTGATCCAAAACGATAGTTGCATAGACAAGCACAGGAGGAATAAGATAAATGCAGGGTGTATAAAATGGCGACAGGTGTCTGGTGTAGCTTGTGACCCATGAATGCCCTTGAAACTCAAGGAGAAGGTGTATAAAACTATTATAAGACCAGTCACGTTGTACGCATCTGAGTGCTGGGCGACGAGAGAGACGGATGATAGAAAACTACATGTGGCAGAGATCGAATGTTAAGGTGGATGTGTGGTGTGACTAGAATGGATTGGAGATTAGGAATGAATATATCAGAGGAAGTTTGAAAATAGCACCAGTGACAGAGAAGTTAAGAAGTAATAGGTTAGTATGATATGGTCATGTTATGAAAGATGAAGACCTTGTAATTAGAAAAGTTTTGAGGATGACGATCGATGGATATTAGAGCAGAGGAAGACTGAAAAAGGTATGGATGGACTGTGTGAAAAATTATATATCTGTAAAAAGTGTGAATACTGAGATGACATTTGATAGGCGAGCGTGGAAAAGGAAAACATGTTGTGCCAACCCTGCTTAGGTGGGATAAGGGTAAGAAGATGATGTTGAGTCTTGAAGTAGTTGTGTTCAGGTTTGTGAATCCACAATTAAAATAATTAGTTGAGGTGCTTGCAATTAACATACTATGATATATCTATACTAATATTGTAAAGAGAGGTAAAGCTTTGTTTTCGGGGAATTCTTTGTAGTACTGATCCGATTTTGAAAATTCTTTTACTGTTGGAAAGGTATATTACCCCTCAGTGTTATAGCTATTTTTTTACTTTGACACAAGTTAAACACAAGAATTTAAATTGAAAGCGGCAAAAATTATATAATATGGCGTGGGCTGCTTGAACAGTTTGAAATACAAGAATAAAATCTATAACAAAAATATTCATTACTCTTACAAAAAAGTCCGCGACACCATATATCATCATCATCTATATGTTAATACGTGAAGCCTAATCTTTGTATCCCTTTTTAACGGAATTGGGCGAACGGATGAACGTGAAACTTGGCATAGTTAAAGTTTATATGGAGGAGAAGTGCAGAAAGCTATTTATTTTATATAAAATGCATTAGAAGTACATTAAATTAAAAAAAAATGCATTACTCACACTACTGCTTCAATTTTACACAACATATACACACATGTAAATAAAAAAGACATTTTGACATCTGTCAATAAAGGACTTCAAAAAAGGTTGTGAAGGAGGTGGCTATGCTCGACTGTATGTATTATTTTACTCTTACGTTCCAATTATCCTTTTTCATTCTACATTCAACTTTAAAAAATCAATGAACTATGGTCGAATGTCGACCACTGGGCGCCCACTAGTCTAAGTTTAATACCTCAGCCAAAAAGGTGGTATATATTGCAAAAATAAATAAATTTGACAAGATTAAGTTTGCATGCAGATTTCACGTATACTTCACAGATTCTTATAAAATAAAGAAGTAAAATGGAAATTTAATGTAGAGAAAGTTTAGTTTTTACAGTATGTTAATTGGTGAAGTTAGTCTGAAGCTAATGCGAAATATAAAGCTAGCAAAATTATTGCGATGTCACTGCCGCTGGCTCTGTGAGTTACACAGGAGTAACCCAAGGGGTACTGGGAAGATATTTATCGGCAATATATGTTAGTTTTTATCTTAGTTGTACACGGGCTCTACGCTTATTAAAAAAAAAAATCTGACATACCAACTAGGTATATGTTTGAGTGAGTCCCTGGATAGTTTGGATTCAAAATAGGAAACGGTAGGTGTCGCTGTAATCGGATTTTAAATACTTTAAGATCTTTTGCGTTAAAGAAACTATTAAAACCGGTAATAACCGATTTGTTGCAGATGAAGTTGCATGGGTCAGCTAGTACTTACTAAAACTATGGTTAACAAATATTGATTTTCAATTAATATTCCCACCGTAAGAAAATATAAAAACGTGCTAGCAAATACGTAATTTAATATAATAATGGTCGCCTAATGGTCGAAATTCGATCAAAATTAATTTCGAAATTCAATAAGATCAAAGGGAATATTAATTATTGCAGTGGTTTTATAAATGTACTAGCTGACCCGTGCCCACTTCGTTGGTCGGTAAACATTTTTATTTGCTTTGAACTTATGAGCGTGATTCGGGTAATACTTGCTATGATTTATTTTCTAACTACCAAAAAGAGGGTTATATTTTTACTGCATATGTATGTATACATTTGCATTCCAATGTGGTTATATTACCACTTTTCAAATGAGAGAATTATGAATAATGTATGGATAAATTATGTTTATTTTAATTGTTCAAAACTTCTCTGTATACTATATTAGATGTAATGTTATTATTTGGTGTCAAAATATCGTCTTTCAGAAGTTCCAACCCGAGATAAGGCAGCATATAACTGACCATGGGAAAAACACTGCTTTCTCAGGTCAATGCCCACCAGAGAGAATGTTTGACCCTGGGACTTATTAATAGTGAGAACAAAAGAGATTTTGACGGGATATTGTAGCTTTCTAAACGGTATGGGTAAATCCGTGGGAATCATGGCTATCCTCGGAATATAAGCCAGCTGTCCCACTGCTGGCCCTGTGAGAATGGTCACCACGATTATATTCTCCCTCATTTCTTTTATAAGCAGCCTTGTGCCATTACACATGTTGGGGGGACTCAAGTTTCTTAATAGCATGATAAGAATGCCAACTTTTAACATAAGGTCGTGAGGAGGTAAGACAGAAGGGCTCAAAGAACTTAAAAATTCTTGATGATAGTGCCCTGTATCCTCAACGTTAAACACCGTGTCAATGGATTTATAGTGTTTGACTTGACCCGGAATTTTCTCTAAAATCAATTTATTTATTTCATGCACTGTATTGTTTCTGGGTGACACTATTGCCCTAAAACAAAGTCACTGATAGTCTCTTTCCAAAAAATTTTCAAGACCGGGATATATTGCGTCTATCAGATGTTCTAACCTATGTAATATGTGCCCTAATTTATCGTCAAGCTTAATATCATCGCTAGTACTGTTGGTGTTAGGACATCTAATTTTTCCTTCACCAAGATTCAGTATTTGGTGCGGAAAGTGGTTATCGTAGTTGTCGCTTAAAAGAGCTCTTATGTTTGTTCGTAAATTTCAACGGAACTGCCGAAAATCGCCCACAAAAATAAAAGTAACGCCAACCATAACAGAATCCGAGTTTCTGAGGTCTTTAAGCGTTCGGTTTACTGCTTCATCATGAGCTCTATGACTCGTGGTACATTCGCTCCATATATTTAAAGATACCTATTGTAAAAGTTTCCCGAGTGGTCCATTTTTACGTATGGAGCATACTGACTGTTGTTCCAATGATACTGTCAGTGGTAGCTTAAAGGTGGAGTGTGCTGTTTTCCCATCACTTAATAGAGTTGTGACAATCCCTGAAGAGGCAACGGCTAGCCTATTTTTCCCAGATTGTCTTACTTTTGCCAATACCAAATTTGCGAGGAACGTTCTCCCAGTACCTCCTGGGGCGTCCAGAAAAAATATTTCACCTCTGTTGTTTAGTACACTGTCCTTCCTCTAACTGACTATGCTATTGACCTGACAAGGTCTTTACAGCTTCACCGGATTACACAGTATACTGTCAATAATTGCATCAAAAGCTAGTCTTTGGTCTCTAACTAATTTCAGTAAATTTTCATTAATAAAAACTGACAACGTATTGTTGTCGTACGAACTTGTTCGTCGTCAGTACGTCAGTATTACATCCCATACATTATGGGGCCGAATTGGAGAAGGTAAATCAAAATCACTTAAGGTTTTCTCATTTAGTTCTAAGAGCTTATTTTCTATTTGTTATAGACCCCGGTTTGGGTATTAGAGACAAAACGGCGTGGATATTTTTTTGAACATATGCCATTTTTCATATAAGGAGATGTTAGATTTTGATCCCCACAAGGCCCGTGTACCAAGTTCTTGGTCACAATGTCAAACAACACCGGATAATTGTATTTATCGGGTAGCTCTTCAACTATGATCTTGTCAATTTCGTCAGGTTGTATTTTATTTTCTAGCCAAAACAACATGTGACAATGTACTAAATCCCGTTTTTGTCTCTCAACACTGGTCATATGACATTTGACTTTTCCGAAAATTTCTTCTTTTGTAAATAGTCTAATCTAAAAAGTCTAAAAAGCTTCTGCATTTTTAAATGAAAGACCCTTGCTATAATGTCATGTCGGTCGAAAGGTCGTTGTCCAGAAAAAAGTTCTTGTTTTATTCCTTTCCATTCGGGGTTGCAAGTAAAGGTAACAAATAAGACAGGCCTTTCATAATTCCGTACGTAACAGGATGGCAACGTCGTTTGTTGTAGGGGAGTTTTATCTTCCTCGATGTTGATTTTGTGGTGTGCAATCGGCGTGAATTGTTAATTTTAAGTTGTCCAAGAATGAGTTGCTTTCTGAATTGTATTTGAAACTGCGTATGTATTCGTTATGGTTATTTAATACGGTCTGTAACGCACTGATCTAATCGGTTTTTAAAGTGGGGTTCATGTTTGATCGCAAAGAAAGTTGGTCCTCATCAGAAATGAAATATATCTGTAAAAATGTCGGGTTTTCACCTGTTTTAGGAAGAAGACTACAAATTAAATGATAAAACTGACCCTCTATTTTAAAAGTAGGCATAAATTTTCCTTTGCGAACTTCTTTGTCACCGAACGACGTCATTTGAAATATTATATTATATTTACGTATATATTGTTTAAAAAATGCATGGAATAGGGATGATCACTTGTCAAGAGACTTTTTACAGGTTGGTTGCGGTGGCTCTTCAATATCAGGGAGAATAATTTTACATACAGCACAACACATACCATTTGGTTCATCGTTCCATTTTTTTTGCAAAACACTTAGGACAGGTTTTATTCATTGCTCAAACTGTTAGTACTCTCTGCTTATCGTAATCGATGTTAGGATCATAATTGAAAGCTGATCTATTACTGTGAGGTGCACTTCGATTGCGTATTCTATTTATTCGTTGTCTCTGTGCCGCACCAGTAAGCCTCTGCGAACGTTTGGTGCTAGACTCCCTATTACGTATATCCGACATATACTGCCTATGATTACCCAGTCGCTGAGACCTTTCGGTGCTGGTCTCCCTAGCACGTCTCGCAGAGCTAATTGCTCTTTGGCTAGCAAGCTGCTGCGAATATTCGGTGCTAGACTCCCTGTCACGTATTTTTAACATATTCTGTCTATGGTTAGCCAGTCGCTGAGAGCTGTCAGTGCTAGACTCTCTAGCACCCGCTTGCGATCTGTATTCTCTTTGACTCGCAACGCGCTGTGCATGGTCAAAGGAAGTCGCTCCCATTCGGCGTAGTATAGCCGCTCTTGTATGAGATGTATGTCTTGATAGTTATGATTTTCTTTTAGGCATATTGAAGTTATTTATTCAGAACAATACGATGGTTTGGAACAATGAAACGGTAATTCGAACTTTTTTAAATTTGATGGAAATAATTATGTAATAAAAAAATTGAATTTCTCCATTTTTAGTGTCCATGAATATATCTGTTTCTAATGGGTATAATAAATAGGTTCCAATTTCACGAAAATACGTAGAGACGAAGTGGGTGAAAATCAAAGAAACGATATTTTACCCCCTTAGGGGTTGAATATTTTCATCAAGTTTATTCAAATGATATGCAGTAAATGGGTAAAGTCTTTTGTTTTAAACACTTGAGACGATAAATTTACTTATATTGATAAGAATTCATAATTGTTGTTGATAACATGCCCAGTAAATATCACTTAACAATTTAAATTGTTTTTTAAATATAAAAAACTACTTTTTATGACTTCATTATAAAAGTTAGACATATGCAGTCGCTGACTTTTTTGTAGGTATTATTAAGCTCTACAACTTTTCTTTAGAACTCAGTCATATATCTCTTATTGCTAAGGCAACGTTCCTAAGAAACGTTTTCGTTCGACCGTTTTTTCTCCGACTTACTTTGGAAATCCGACTACCACAAAAAAGTCTTTTCAGTTTTTGGTTTAATATATAGCCTAGCCAGTTTGAACAGGCGGCCGATCGTAAAAATTAAGCAAAATCATACAAACATGTTGTACCGACCCTACTTATGTGGGATAAGTGTAAGAAGATGATGATAACTATGACATTCACAAATAACGTGGCTTTCTATTGATGAAAAAATCTTCTTAATCGGTTTAGTATTTCCTGAGATTACCCTCTTCAATGTCACAACGTCACAAACTATAAATTGGTATAGCATATAAATTCTACTACTGTGGGAGTAACGGTAAGAGAAATGGGGTAGGAATTGTATTGTATTGTAAGAAATGTATGACGGATGTAAAAAGAGTAAATGATAGATTAATATTGGTGAAATTATTGATAGAATAGATGACGGTCAATATAATAAGTGTGTATGCGCCGCAAGCTCGGTGTAATGAGGCTGTAAAAGAAAAGTTTTGGGAAGATTTTAATGGAGTGATGATTGATATTCTACAGAATGAGGATATTTATATCGGAGGTGATTTTAATGGGCACGTGGGAAGAGAGAGTGGAGGTTATGACAGAGTGCATGGAGGCTGGGGTTTTGGGAATAAAAACAAAGAAGGTGAAAATCTCATTCAAGCTGCAGTTGCTTTTGACCTTGCCATTGTTAATACTTTCTTCCAAAAAAGATACCAGCACTAAATCTAATACAATAGTGATAATCACACTACCCAAATTGATTATTTTCTCTTACGAAGAAATAATATTAAAATAGTGCAAGATTGCAAGGTTCTGCCTGAAAAGATATTAGCTACTCAATATCGTCTATTAGTGTTAGATTTAAAAATAAAATTAAAACTGGCTGGAAATCACGCGAGTCCTCCACACAAAATTAAATGGTACCTAACAGAGAAAGATGAGTATGTGAAAGAATTTAGAACAAAAGTTGTTAATAAAATGATAGAAATGGAAAATATGGAAGCGAAAACTGTTAATGAATGTTGGAATGAAATGGCAACATGTGTAAGGAACGTAGCAAAGGATGTTTTTGGTGTAACGAAAGGAAGAGGAAAGATAGATAAGGATACTTGGTGGTGGAACGAAGACGTACAAAAGGCTTTGAAAGAAAAAAAAAAGATTTGGCGCGTATGCCTTTACATTAACTTGGACATAAAACTGACTAAAGAATACATAAGAACTAACTAAATTGACACCTTCAGAAATAAAAGATGATTTTTTTAAATGTACGAAATATTATATAGAAGATTTGGCGATTAGGCCTTTAAAGAATACATAAGAACTACCTATATTGACAACTTCAGAATTGGCAGTATGGATTAATTCCTTCGCCTGTACTATTGGACGAATATTATTACTACTACCAGGACCGGAGAGTTAGAGACCGTACCGTCAAATTTAGGCGTTGTACAAGAAATAAGTGAGGATGAAGTAAGAAAAGCTGTGAATGGTATGAAAAACGGAAAAGCCGTTGGGCCAAATGGCATACCTGTTGAAATATGGAAGTTTTTAAAAGTAGATGGATAGATGTGGCTGACTTTATTTTTTAATAAGATGTTACCAGAGGAAGCGATCCCAAATAAATGGTGCGATAGCGTAATAGCGCCTATCTTTAAGAATAAGGGTGATGTGCAGGACTGTAACAATTATCGAGGAATAAAGCTGATGTCACACAGTATGAAGATTTGGGAAAGAGTGATAGCGAGACGAATAAGAGATGAGACTGAAGTGACTCCGAATCAATTTGGGTTTATGCCTGGACGTGCGACATCTGATGCCATTTTCGCACTTAGGCAACTGTGTGAAAAATACAGACGTGTACATAAGAATTTGCATATGGTGTTTGTTGATTTGGAGAAGGCATATGATCGAGTACCCCGAGATGTTCTGTGGTGGGCACTGAAAAAAAAAAGAGTGCCTGAGAAGTACCTACAACTTATTCGTTGTATGTACAGTCAAGCCAAAACACACGTTAGGTCCGAAGCTGGAGTTACCGATAATTTCAATGTGGCTGTAGGTTTGCACCAGGGTTCAGCTTTAAGCCCTTATTTATTCCTTCTTGTTATGGATGCGTTAACATCAGACATACAGGAGGAGACACCCTGGTGTATGCTGTTTGCTGATGATATTGTTCTTGTCGGCGAAGATGCTACCGAGGTCCAGAGTAGGCTGGTAAAATGGCGAGAAAAACTGGAGAATGTTGGTTTGAAAATCAGTAGACTAAAAACTGAACATTTGTTTTACGACTTCGGTGGTCCATCCAGCTTTTCTCCTATAGCTTTAAATGGTATATCCTTACCAACCTGCTCTGATTTTCGGTATCTCGGTTCGCTGATCCAAAACGATGGTTGCATAGGCAAAGACGTGAGGAATAAGATAAATGCAGGGTGGATGAAATGGCGAAAGGTGTCTGATGTAGCTTGTGACCCACGAATGCCCTTGAAACTCAAAGGGAAGGTGTATAAAACTATTATAAGACCAGTAATGTTGTACGCATCTGAGTGCTGGGCGACGAGAGAGACGGATGAGAGAAAACTACATGTGGCAGAGATGCGAATGTTAAGGTGGATGTGTGGTGTAACTAGAATGGATAAGATTAGGAATGAATATATCAGAGGAAGTTTGAAAATAGCACCAGTAACAGATAAGTTAAGGAGTAATAGGTTAGCATGGTATGGGCATGTTATGAGGAGTTTTACACACATATCATTTTTCACACAATCCATCCATCCTTTTTCCGGTTTTCCTCTACTCTTATATCCATCGACCGTCATACTCAAAGTTTTTCTAGTTACATGGTCTTCATCTCTCCTCATAACATGCCCATACCATGCTAACCTATTAGTCCATAAGCATGTTATGAGGAGAGATGAAGACCATGTAACTAGAAAAACTTTGAGTATGACGGTCGATGGATATAAGAGTAGAGGAAAACCGGAAAAAGGATGGATGGATTGTGTGAAAAATGATATGTGTGTAAAAGGTGTGATGACTGAGATGACTGATAGGCGAGTGTGGAAAAGGAAAACACGTTGTGCCGACCCTACTTAGGTGGAATAAGGGTAAGAAGATGATGATTATCAATTTACATATTACATTATTATAAAATTAACCTACAGTTTGACCACTTAATTTCAAAGGGCAGGTGAGCTATGGACCGTAAGTCATATTAAAAATATTGAATGTAGGATGAAAAAAGGTAATTGGAACGTAGGAATAAAATCATGGATGGCGAAACATGTTTTTCATTTACATGTGTGTATATGTTGTGTATTACCAAGCAGTAGTGTGAGTAATGTATATTTTAATGTGTTTTTAATGAATTTTATATAAACAAAAATAGCTTTGTGCACATCCGCTTCCATATAAACTATAACTATACCAAATCTCACGTTCATCCGTTCTCGCAATTCGCAAAGTTTTCGTTTCTAGTATTAATATATACACAGAACATCCAAGAAGATTACATAAATATAAGATGCATTTATATTATGAAATATTTGAAAAACTAAACTAATCAGTATTTGAACTGCAATAAACTTATCACGTAAGTAGAACATAGATCGATGGAACGTAAAATGAAGTTGAGATTCAACGGGAAGTCGGGCCACAAGTTAAATGTCGCAGGACAAACTTCAATGTAATCCAGTGCGTCGTACATAACTGTACTCAATTCGTTATCTGGAAATAAGAGAAATGTTTATTACATCGAATACTTTTTGTTTTTTTTTGTACATAAAATTAATGCAAATTTTATTTCATTATCTTGGCTTATTTAACTCTATTTTGTGTAATATTGGAAACATTTTACGTAATATTATAGTTCGATGAATTTGCAGAAGTGAAGTGGATGGGAAATAATACCACAGAGAATAAATTCTGATACGTCACAAGACCTCCTACGAAGGTTCTAACAAGGAGGCCACCATCTTATTGTATACTGCCGTCATCACAAGACACAACTTTGTAAAAGAGAATAATTGCTCACTAGATACACCAGTAATAGACTTCAATTGTGAATATTAGATACTGAAACAGCAAAGAAAAGAAGAACGCAATGAACAAAAACTATACTAATTCTCAATTGTCGATACGAATCACATAATACAGGCTGATTAATAACCCTTTAGCTAAGTATATCCAACAGTGTTATATATAAATATTTGATATTGTAAAAGAGTCCATGTTTCTTCTTCTATTGTATTTTTGGCAAAAGTCTTCAGTTTTCTAGTAGACTATTACAATGGTCAAGTGAGTAACGAAATTACAAATTTCTTAATATAATTTTAATGAAGTTTCCTGGGAGTTTTTGTGGCATGTCACAATCCATCTACTTCACGTGTGCACAATAATCAAACGCAAATACGTAAAGCACCACCAACATTACACAATACAGAGCCAAATAACACAAGATTATGGATAAAATACAAAGACCAAGGCATTCCAAGATCCCGCCAAAAACTCGAGTCCATGTTTATGAATTGATGCGTTTATTCTATAGATATAGTAACGGCTATATATTGAGAATGAATTATGTTGTTTTGTTATGTTATTACTAGTGGGCGTCCAGTGGTCGACATTCGACCATAGTACATTGATTTTTTAAAGGGATAAATATTATAATTTGCCGGACTGTAAATTTAAGCGCCATGTCAAACGGGTTTTAGTTTCAAAAGGATATTATAGAGTGGATCAGTATGTGAATGATAGTGATGTCTGGAATTGACTCCTCTCTGTGCATCCACTAAAAGCATTGTTGTATAATGTATTAGAAATATATGTTAAAAAAAAAATGTACCCGATCGAGTTTCTTGCCGGTTCTTCTCGATGACTGGGTTGTTTTCCGAACCGGTAGTAGTCTTTGACGTTCATAAGTGCCTTGTTAGGGCCTAAACTGAATAAAGTATTTTTGATTTGAATAATAGTTGTATGTTATAATATCATTGTTGAATGTAGAATGAAAAAGGGTAATTGGAACGTAAGAGTAAAATAATACATACAGTCGAGCATAGCAACCTCCTTCACAACCTTTTTTCAAGTCCTTTATTGACAGATGTCAAAATGTCTTTTTTATTTACATGTGTGTATATGTTGTGTAAAATTGAAGCAGTAGTGTGAGTAATGCATATTTTAATTAATTTAATGTACTTCTAATGCATTTTATATAAAATAAATAGCTTTCTGCACTTCTCCTCCATATAAACTTTAACTATGCCAAATTTCACGTTCATCCGTTCGCGCATTTCTCTCAAAAAGGGATACAAAGTTTAGGCTTCACGTATTAATATATATGATACCGTTGTTAGTTATTATGCTGTTGGGTAATTTGCTATTTTGTATCGTATTGCAGATTATAACAATGACCACGATAACAAAATGAATATTTATCGTTGGTATAGTAATTTTACGTGGAACAACGTAAAGTGCTCTTTCTAACACACTTATTGGCTGATGTATAAAGTTTACTTGTTCGTTTGTTGTGATAGCACCGACTGCTCATTACCAATGTCAATTATAATAACAAACAATAAATGATTTTTTTTTATATCATAGGAGGCAAACGAACGGGTGGATCATCTGATGTTAAGTGATCACCGCCATCCATAGACACTAGCAACACCGGGGAAGTCGCATGTGCGTTGCCAGCCTGTGTATGGGGGGAAGGATAGAGGGGAGGGCAGGGGGAAGAAAGAGGAGGTGGGCCTCCAGCGCTCTCACTGACCGAACGAAACGCAACAATGTAAGCGCTGTTACTTCACATCGGTGTTTCTGTGGGTCGGGTAGTAGTACCCCGGGCGAGCCGACCCTTTCATACTGAAACCAGCTTCATCTTCATCTTCAGCTTCAGCATGGCTCTACCACCTACAGAATACCTACCTACCTACTGATCAACAGCAGAATAATGATCTCTTAAATATTATGGTATTTGATTTGCATACAAATAATGTGTATTACATCATTCCTTGCTGTAAGAATAATAACCACCTCTAATTATCTGCTAATTCGATCGCTTTCTTTTTCGAACTGACTACGCTATTGGCCTGATGAGTCTTCACAGTTCCACCAGTCTAAGTGTGCGACCAGAGTGGACGCTACAATCAAGCGTTGAACATGGCGTCGCGTCCGACGTTCGTTTCAAACATATGCATTAATACGTGAGTGTCCTGAGTGGCGCGCGAACGTCGTTCTTGGACGCTGAACGCGCCGCACGTGCCGCACGCGACGCTACGCTCGACGCTCGATTATAGCGTCCACTCTGGACGTACACTAAGGTGAGCGCTCAAGGCACTTCGCCGCTAGGCAACAAGCTCAACAATGCCACAATTGCCAGAACCTCGGCTTAGGCTGTTGCCTTGGATAGATTTCGATCGCTTCTATCGATTGCGATATGATAACATTTATTTTTTAATAAAACCATCTACATATATTCTAAATGAAGAGCTCTGGAAATTATATTACTAAATTAAGAACAATAATTAAGAAATGTAATACTGTAAATATAATTTTAAGTTACGCAGCGAGTGATACAGTTGTAATAGATGAATCTATTCTGCATTTTTATTTATTTATTTTATATCATAGTAGGCAAACGAACAGTTGAGTCACGTTATGTTAAGTGATCACCACCGTCCACAGACACTTGCAACACCAAGGGAGTCGCAAGTCTATTGCCAGCCTGTGTATGGTGGAGGAGGGAGTTGGGGAGGGGAGGTGAAGGTTGGGGAGGGTTTAGGGGACATGGTCTTCCGGCGCTCTCACTGACCGAACGAAACGCAACAATGCGAGCACTGGGGTGGGTCGGGTGGTAGTACCCCGGGCGAGACGACCCAATTATGCTGAAACCAGTAATAGCTTCAGCGTGACTCTACCACCTACCATTTGTACTATAAATAGAGATAAATGTCTAACTTTTAATATCGAAGAGAATTGTTACAAATAATTATCCTAAGCTATTTAAAGATCTCACCTTCGCATTGTATGAACTCATCAGCTAGGATTCCCTTCATCGCATCCAGTTCATCAGCAGCTAACTCCATCAGAAGCGATGGTATAAGCTGAACAAACACTTCAAAGGAGAGTTGGCTCACCCATGTCAGAATTATTGAGAAAACCTATCAAATAAAATAAGACTTACGTAATATATCTCCCAAAATAGTCAAAATATGTAATTAATGTAATCCATCACTGTTCACTTATATCTCAACTGTCGAGTAGAGTGCGAGAGAGATAAACTCATCTCCGACTTTTGAAACGTATACAAAATAATAATATCGTATTATTTCGTTAAAAAGTCGACCTTTTTCTTTCTAGTATATAAGATGGACTTTGGTTATAACAGGTGACTGTTTAGACAGTAGCAATATTTCTGGAGGACACTCAGCACTCGATTATCGTTCTAAATCATTAAAAAAAATAGGTGATTAATATGTGATCTAATTATATAGAAAAATACAAAATTTATACAAAATCCTCTACGCGTCTATGTTATAGCAGAGTGCCAATGACCGTCGGGTGATTTCACTTTCATTTGAAAGGATATATGGGAACGTCAGAAACCATACAAAAGTTTATTGACCGTTTTACTACCGAAAGTTATTAACTCCGGGTCCTCCCTTTTTATCTTTTGGCACCGGCCATTACATTTAAGTTCATTATTTTATTTACACGTTTGTAGCTATACTTTTGAAAGTCTTACAACAACCTTTAACTTAGATTTTCTTGATTGTTTATTAATATTTGTTTTAATGTCATTATTTTATATGTTCCATGTGACCATGTAGCGTCATAACCTAGAATACTTCGAATGTCTAAACAGTCATCTGGTATAATCAGCAATTTATTTTCTGTGATAGTAAAATATGTTTTATATTTTAAAACTATGGGAATATTGGGCAATTTTAGTACAATAACAAATCAAAACATAGGAATATGGTAGACAAAAATTGTATGATATAAAAATATTTGTTCTAGTACCATCCTCCAAGAATAAAACAGAGCAATAGGTTTGTATTGACGACATAAAGTATACGTTTTCTCTTAATAGAGAAATTTGTATGATGCGTTGTTCCTACGAAATATTGATATACAAAAACTTAAGATGGACACTTAACGTTTCACAGCCGGCACATAAAAATAAGTGCATGATTTTGGATTATGCAGTTATTTTAAATAGTCTCGCGTCGCTTGCGTCCTTGTAAAAACAGCTTTAAATCATCCAGGTAAGGTTGAATTTGCAAAATCATTAGTTTATCACATTACTATAACCACGTATGTATATTGGGGGTTTTTGCGTAACGTAGGCAACAGCCCAAGCCGAGGTGTGCCGTGCATCCTTGAGTTAGTTGTCAAAATAAAATTGGCTGAGTGCGTTCGAGGAAGAAAAAAACCACTGGTTCAACTTTATACCATATATATACCATATCATTGATGTGCCCTAAAATGGTAACACTTGGTGTAGCAGCCGCAACACACCTGAAGATATATGATAACAGATTCTCAACTTAAGCATGGAACGTTAGAGAATGCTTACAGCTCCAATCAGACTCCATGAGGTCAGCTCGATGTTTTCTCTAAACGCAAATTTATTCTGAATACTCGTCTATCAACGAAGTGTGTTACCGACATGTGACTGAGCCTCCTAAACGGGTTACAAAAACATTAAAATATTGAACTATTGCTTACCAAATTTAAACGAGGGTCGAGCAAATAAAATACGAAGAACAGTAACTTCAATATGTTGCTCACGATGTTAAGGCATATCTGTAAAAAATACGAGTTGGTAACATTATTTGAACATATTGACTATTATTCGTATGGTTTTTTTAATTTTTTCGAGCGATCGAATTTACCTAACTGGTTCACTCTTGACTTGGACAAAGTAAATGCCATTTCATAGTAGTTTGCATAACGAACAGGGGTGGAAAATCTAACGATATCTACTCGTTGTGCGGTATAATGCATTTGGCAGAATTAGATCGCAATGAATACTGGCGAGGATCTCTACTCACAGAGTCTACGAAGATTGGGCTTACTTGAAGAGAGATGAAGCATTAAAACCGTCGACAGAACAAGATGGAGAAGCCTCATGTCTGCCCTCTATCCCTACAGTTTGGGGACATAGGATCCCAAGAGATACTGAATAAAAAGAATACTAAAAGGTAAGCTGATTCATGTCAATGATTTAGATAAAAAAATATATTGCTAATATCAGAGCAAAAAAATATATTTACTCTACGTTTACTATTACATTTAAAAAGTGAATTTCCACCTGGGGGAAGCTGGAATGGACCGGGAGTTTCTTTTATAAATGACTAGCTGTACCTCTGACTCCGTCCGCGTCGAACCTAATGTAAAAAATACAGGGACCAATAAAATCTTGCCACATTTCGCTCGTATTTAGGTCGCGTCGTCATCAAAATTACAATAACGTTTGATAGAGTGATCCGATTTTAATGACATAAAGACTAATATTACTCTAGGATATGCCTTATGATCTTCTAGAACTGACACACAAACAAACAGACAGACAAATAGACATACAGACAGACAGACATCTCTGAAAATCATTATCATCAGCCTGTAAGATACACACTGTAGGGTCATAGGCCTCTTCCCGAAGGAAAGTATGGGCCTAATCACCACGCCAGCCCACGACCTACTGGTGTATTCAAACTGTGATAAATCCACAGTTCCACGTATTCTCACATATAGTGATACTACAAGAACAGCCGTTAGTGTTACCAGTTTAAATTAGTAGATGTTCGCGAATTCCAAAAAAAATGTTGGTACATGCCAGGGTTCGAACCTGCGGACATCGAAATGATATTCCACCGGTCAAACCACTAGACCACGGACGACTCCTTAAAATCTCGTTTCTAAAAACTATTGAAATGTATTTTATTACTTAATCCTAGACACCTGCAAAATTTTTTTTCACAAAAATCTAATAAATACAAACACGTTAAATTTACGTTCTTATTATGTAACTAGCGGGCCGGGCAGACGTTGTCCCGCCCTGATTTAAAAAATCCTTGATAAATGATATACCAAAACGTTCCTCATGAATCGCTCTATCCATTGGTGAAAACCGCATAAAGATCCGTTAAGTAGTTTTTGAGTTTATCGCGAACAGACAGACAGACAGACGCGGTAGGAGACTTTGTTTTATACTATGTAATGATGTAATAAATGTTAACACCCAGAAGTGTCAAACAATAAGTTTCACTAGGAAAAAGTCCCCTATCAGTTACGACTACCACCTCTGCAATGAGACCATCCCCAGAACATCACAAGTAAGAGACTTAGGCGTCATTCTTGACAGCAAATTCACATTTAGTAGACATATAAACCATATTATTAGTAAAGCTTATAAATCCCTTGGATTTGTAATACGTAACAGCAAATCATTCAAGGATCCACAACGTCTTAAGGTGCTTTATTTTAGCTATATTAGAAGCGTATTAGAATTTGCTAATTTGATTTGGAGACCTTTTTTTAAAAGTTATATTGATAATATGGAAGTAATTCAAAGCAAATTTATTAAACACCTCAATTATAAAGCTAAAACATTTAACCTATCATATGAAGAATCATGTGAACACCATAAAATAAATACTTTGGAAGATAGACGCCAACTAACGGATATGTTATTCCTGTTCGATGTAGTTAATAACAAATTTGATTGTCCAGAGCTATTAGAAAAGATAAACTTTAATGTACCTTCCAGACGCACTAGGTATATTCGCTAGGCATACGCACTTCTCGTTATTCTTACAGAAACTTAACACTAATACGTTCACCTTTCACAAACATACCTATCCATACCATACACTCTGACTTATAAAACAAAACTCTATACACGCACATCCACACACACACACACACACACACACACACACACACACACACACACACACACACACACACACACACACACACACACACACACACACACACACACACACACACACACACACACACACACACACACACACACACACACACACACACACACACACACACACACACACACACACACACACACACACACACACACACACACACACACACACACACACACACTCACACCCCACAAACCTATACTTGTACCTAGATTTTCGTTGAAGTAATTTTGTTCACTCTCTAATAATAAAAATTGTTATAATTTGTGTCGTAATTAGCGTATTGAATACATTGTATTTTTTTTCATTATTTATTATACATTGTTAGCTGTGAAGGACCTATATGGAATAGATAAATAAATAAGTTTACAGGCTTAACATTCTAATCTGCATGATTAAGTTTACAATAATTGTTTTTATTGTTTTATTTTATTTTGTTCATCCTTTATAATCTTTTCATAATTGTATCGTATACTTTTATTGTCTTCCGCATCGTATTTTATGTTGATAAATGCTGTAATCCACTTTAATTAGTGACATAAATAATTTTTAAGTATTTGCATGTATGTTTTAGCTTTTTTTTGTGACTGTTGTTGATTCTTTACGATAAATAAATAAATAACAGATATTTTTTCGAACTACATCTTCCGTAGTGTAGGAAATTGTGAGAAAACTCACAAAATGTGGCTATAACAAATTTTCTTTCACAATAATCGCATACATAGTTCTTTTATCTACGCAATGATTTGCACTGTTTATAACAAGGTTAAGTTCAGTTAGATTATAGTAGAACACCATAAATCCTCATTTCCTGTCAGTGATATAGAGCACGATATTTTTTTACTTATAACCTATTAAAACCTGTATAATAATTTATTTAAAAATTGTGTACATAATAATACGTATGTAAAGAAAACTTGGCGTACTCTAATGAAGCCAAAACGAGGAGTTTTCGAATGTTTACATTGGAAATGCTGACTAAAACTTTATTATGCGATATAAGAATAATGTATCACAAAATGTTATATGTTAAAAATGCCTACAGAAAAAATATCTCATCTCATAAGGATAACCCGCAGTAAGAATTTTTATATTTCAAACACCTATTATCTAAAAAAAAATCAGTGCGTGTAACCGTCACACGCGATTAAAGTAAAACTTTTTATTTATTACTTATATTGAAACCAGATGGCAGCGCGGTCGTGTGGCATACGATATATACATAATTAATCTATATTAATATATAAAGCTGAAGAGTTTGTTTGTTTGTTTGGTTGTTTGTTTGTTTGTTTGTTTGTTTGGTTGAACGCAATGATCTCAGGAACTACCAAACCGATTTGAGAAAATCTTTCGGTTTTAAATAGCTCATTTATCGAGGAAGGCTATAGGCTATATATTATCACGCTAAGACCAATAGAAACAGAGCACCAATGGAAAATGTTTCAAAATCG
>MU158866.1:68336-96442 GCA_015888305.1 Antheraea pernyi
CTATCTCCTAATTGATTGGACCTACTTTTACAGACATATAACTAGCGGGCTCGGAAGACGTTATACGGACGGAGACGGATAATAAAATGAAAACCTTGACAAATTATACCTAAACCTTCCCCATAAATTATCATTCTATCTACTGGTGAAAATATGGTAAAAAACTGGTGAAAATGGTAGTTTTTGACTTTATCGCGAACAGATAAGCTGACAGAGGACTTTTTTTTAACCGACTTCGAAAAAGGAGGAGGTTACTATGTTCGGTTGTATGTATTTTTTTATGTATTTTAATCGATATTTTAGTCAATTGTGAATCGATTTTAATGATTCTTTTTTTATTTGAATTGGTACACTATGTAGTGATTAACTGCTACCTGGGCATTCGTTCGTGTGAAATTGATCAAACATATGTTACAACCGCGATAGATGTGTACCTTACTGGACTCCAATAATAATAAATATACCTAATTGAAAGTCATATATTTGTATGTAATATGAATTATATCATCTTTTTGGTCAATTTGGCGGCCATATTATTTTATTTACCGCGTTTGCTTCTACATAACTCAGCGTTTATAGCAACGTATAAGAATAACTTAAGTATATAGACAATACGGGTATATTATATCTATATAATAAAAGATTTAAGATATATTATTCGATAATGTATAGCTTATAATTTTCATTACTTATATAGTGTTACTGAGTACTGAGTTTGGTATATAGTAGAGGTTGAAAATCCAGGTATGTTGCTGATGATAAATCCCATCCCATTCGATATATTATTAGTATTCATATATCTAATGTACACGTTACATGTTACAGTAGATGGCGTTCGTGTCGAAGTTACAAAAATTTTGAAAAAGCGTTTCTGTAATGTATACACCCACCCACAATTTTACATTTCTTTAATACATTTTAAAAAAGAGCGTGCGGAGCCGCGGGTAACAGCTAGTCTATACATATATATAGATGAAACATTAAGTTACATACACTTTTAATCACAAGTCTGTAAACTTATATAAGTATACGGAAATCATATAAATGCGTTTGTAAGAAGTATACTTACGTAACTCGAAAAATGGTTCTCTGTGACACGTAAATATCTTGAAAGACTTTTATATACATTTACAAACATCTTAACAGATCTTATTTTCTCCTCCCCATTGTCGGTTTTCAAATCATTTATCAGCATTTTTCTCAAAATCTTCAGTCTGTTCCGAAACCAGTCCAACTTCATTATTAAGGGGCACATACTCGATGTCATTGTCATGAATCGTAACGTTCCCATAAGTACGAGCAAAGGTAATATAGATAATAATGACATGTCCTGGGAGTATGTTAATCCAAAAAATTGTAAGAATAATCCTATAGTTAAAATAGAAATCGGTATATAACTCTTCAAACCTGAACATGATAATTCGAGTTCACGATCTATGTTTCTTATCAATAAACTAGATTCAGAGAAGTCATCAGCTTTGACGAGTAATGGGAATGCAATAGTTATCACGAAATTAGTTAACACAATTAACTGATAAGCTGTCGTAAGGATCCATAATTCGTCCAGGTCCAGGACAGATAATACTTGAACAACGTTCAATGCACCGAAAACTATGCAATATATTTTTGCCCGAAAGTTAACTCTTGGCGATCATCTAAGATCATAATAATTACCAAGAACCAATCTAAGGTTCATTAAGAATTTGTAGCTAAATATGAATTTATACTTGGACATTATCGCGTTAAGAAAATTTAACTGTAACGATTTTCTTGGACGTCGTCTTGTTGAACTATACACAATTTTTAACATTCTAACACTCCAAAATTCAACGAAAAGCAAAGTTCATTTTAAAGGAAACTTATTTAATAATATTTTATATTCCTTAAAAATGCGTCTTCACGCGTCAGTTTTTCTGGAAATAATGCCTTCCTCGGCAACTAACATTCTAAGTATAGAAATGCATCGTACGCTACAAATATCTGTTACAATTTTAAATGTCACGGCTGCGTTTATTCTGTTTACTTAGTAACAATATTTAAAGTTGCATTTGTAATTTTTATAAAGTGACATTACAAAGTAAAATAAATAACTAAAACACTCTAAACTAGTTTTAATTTAATCGTATTTAGTAATAGCGAAGACATTGATTTACAAAAACCCAAGACGCACACTTAACGTCTCACAGACGACACGCAAAAATTAGTGCATAATTTTGGTTTATGCAGTTATTTCAAATATTCTCGCGTCGCTTGCGTCCTTGTAAAAACAACTTGAAATTATTGAGGTAAGGTTGAATTTGCAAAATCATAAGTTTGTCGTAAACTATAACCACGTGTGTATATTGGCGAGTTTTTGCGGCCGGCTTTGAGCACTAATTGTCGAGATTGTGCGTCTTGGGTCTTTATATGTCAATGAGTGAAGAGGACATTTTCTTACGGAGAAGAGTTTTATTAAAATAACACGGCAATGTTCAGTTATATGCACTTCCGAAAAAATATAGTAATAACAATAACCGTTGGACGGTTTATTATATTACGATGGTGTTTGTGGATGCTGGCTTGTTGAGTAACGTCTGGAGTTGTATGTGGCGCTAAGTTCAACAATTTTGTGACTTGACATTTTTATATGGTGCGATGGCTGCTTGAAAGTATCTTTCGGATCTGCATTGTTACTTAACACGGTGGTAACAACGGGTGGCTCGTTGATCGGACACTCTTGTTGTGTTTCCTCAACAATTTTGTCAGCTGGGCCTGCGAGATTACCTAGCTGGGTGTGCGAGTTGGCAGTAGCGAGGATAGAGCGTATGTGGGATGGCAGTACTTTCATCCATATGAGTTTGGCCGTTTCATCGGGAAACAAGTTTCGCACTAATGTTCGTATGCTGCTAAGTACCTGGGATGGTTGTTGATTGTCTAGTTTTATATCTGGCAAGAACTTGCGAAGACGACAGCTGTCGGATTCTCCATATGTGTCGATGATACGTTTCTTCAAAACTGTATATTGATTTGTTCTGGGTCTTTGGTTGAACGCGCTAATCTCAGGTCTGATTTGAAAAATTCTTTCATTGTTAGATAGCTCATTTATCGAGGAAGACTATAGGCTATATATATCGCCAAGACCAATAGGAGCGGAGCAGCAATGAAGAATATTTCCAAATCGGGGTTATTCTTACCATTTGAGAGCTTCCGCTGCGTGCTAGCGTTAACCCAAAGTAACTATTCTACGCGGACGAAGTCGCAGGCAGAGACTATTTTTATAAATAAAAAACTGTAGATACGTTACCTACATGATATTTTGACACAACAAATGGCACGATAACGCACACATATGTAAAGTAATATTGCAACGTCACACAGCCTTAGATAAATTATGGAAATAAGATGGCAAATTCTCAATATCGGCGGGTGAAAAAAAAAATTGTATGTTGCTTAGTTACGGGCAGATTTATGGGGCAGCCATCAAAAACAAGTCAACTAGCCAAGTTTTATCGTTTATGACGTATCTTTATAGTTATAATAGCATTGGTTATTATCCTATTATCCAAGAAAAGGTACCTACCATACCCGAGGCATAGGTGAAATCTACACTAACACGAATGAAGCCGCGAACAAAAGCTAGTAAAACATAAAAAGTTCCGTAAATAAATTCAAAAGTAAATCCATTTTAATATCGAAAACAAACAATTTACGAATCGAACGTAATTATTCTAGTTTGAAGCAATTATGTGTGCAATTTTGAGCTCCGATGTAACCCTACCCCACTTGTTAGACTAATGAATTTAATTGTATCTCCAGGGACAACACCCTGTAACTCCAGTTGCGAGGAACCTAAACAGTGAGGGGGTGAAAAGGCGATAAATATTTTATGACCGGCTATGAATAATTTGACTACATAGATTGTCCAGTTAAACGCGCTGAATGTTTTTTTGACGTGACAACGTCTTATAAATGGATAAACGCCGGCTGCACGCACGAAAAAGAATGACTTATTGTCACGTTCCACCTGAGTCGAGCGTGCAAGCGAAAGCGCGGCAAACGATAGAGAGGCGCGATCGGGCCTAAGCGTTCGGCTTGTGACGCATCTATATAGTATACAATAATTCAATTCAATTCATAAATTTATGCAAATTTTCATCAATGTTATCACATAAAATTATCGTCCGTGAACCAACTTTACAGACAACCAATTTTTTTTCTCTGGAACAGACTACACTACTTGACTGACGGGCCTTAACCTTGTAGCATACTGGCCATTAAAAAGTGTCTATGCACACTGGCCTTTTTGAATATGAACGACATATTCGATGACAGACGGATATATATTTTTCCTCGAAATATAAGTCCATATAAAAAGTCTCGATTGCAAAGTCGGTGTTTAATTTATTACATACATATTGCATTGAACACGCCCCAAAAACCTCTTCACCGGGACCACAAGCGCCGAGGGTTATGGGTTCGAATCCAATGTCAGTGAGTTGTAAAGCGGCTAACTTTCCGAATATTGAATGTTGAAAATTTTGTAGATGCCTTTGTTCAGTCCCGGGTTTCTTTTTTTAAATATTTATCCGTGTAATTATGTATGAATCAACGCTACTATACTGCTTCTGTGATTAAGCTTCACCAAGACAATCATAAAACATATTTTCAAGTAATATTCGCACTTTATTTTATTAGAATCAGTTTTGTATATCAAAAGTTATTGTAATTTGAATGAAGGCGCAAATTAAGTACTTTAAAAATGTAGGCAAAAAGCATTTCAGTCCGTCCAAAAACCATATTATTTTAATCATCTTTTTTTACGTGTAACAGAAAAAAACTACTGGATACATATTGATAAAGTTTTTGTAGTTTAATTTCATAGATACTTGATTAACTTGACCTTAATATACATTTATTGGAGTTTTAACTAGGTACGACTTGTAAAAGTATAAGCAGTATAATTCGCGGGTATCAACTAGTATAGTATATTAGGGGCGAACAGTTAATTTATAAAAACCAAACAAACTAATAAATATCTAGTCTCAGTATAAGACCATAACTATTTCCAAAGAGTTCGAGTCAGTCACTGTAACTACTTCAGTAACCATTAAGTTACAATCTATTTTAACGAAAAGAATAAAGAAACAACCAAATGCAAGTAGGAAAATCTCTTGTCCAAAAAACATAAAGGATTATGTTCCGTACAAAGGTATTTAGACCTTATGAGGCACAGGTCAATACATTCTTGGCAGCATACACTTAAAAAATACCTGATTTAGTACAAAACTTGGATTTAAACAAATGAGTTATTGCAAAATCATAAATTTTATGCAAAATGCACTTTCAAATATTTTTTTCGTTTTTAGAAACTTTCTTTACTAAACCACGAAATTTATAATTTACGATGTCGTGAAATTAAAAATATAATTAAAAACACGACCCGCCATTTTAAAATCTAGTTTTTAAAAATCAGTCAAGAGGTTAATTTTAAAAACTTCTTAAACCAATCGCTTTTTTTACTCACAGCATACATTTACAATCTTACAAATTCTAAGGCCATCTTCTTCTATTTTATTTTTGGCAACCAGTCTTCTAGAAGACTATTACTGCCATTGTCAAGTGAGTATCGATATTACAAGTTTCTTGATAAAATTTAAATGGGAGTTTCTGTGAGTTTTTGTGGCAAGTCAGAATCCATGCTCCGTGGTATTATTTTCCATTCACTTCTCTTATGCACAATAAACAAACTATATTAAATAAAACACCACCAATTTTACACAATATAGAGCTAAATAACACAAGATTATGGACAAAATATAAAGACCACTACATAGCATTTCAAGATCCCGCCAAAAACTCTAACATCTTAACTTACATTACAGCAATTAACAATATTTTTTATTATCTGGTTTTTACATTAGCCACCCTACATGAATGTATATAAACAATTTTCCAAATAATTAGCGGCTACGAGCGCCCCCTTCGAACAAGTGTTCAAACTAAACACGCGTATAATGCTCGGGGTCTGTCCCTCGTGATTTAATATCAAAGGGATAAAGTTGACAAGTGATAATTGTGACAAATTGTTCGCTCTGTGCCTAATTTATAATCCGTGTTCGATGGTATACTTGATTTTAGGCATGGGATGAACAGTTTTTATTATGTACGTAACTGTTTTATGAATTTCACGTCTGTTAGCCTTCCAATGCAATTTATAACTTTTTGAAATGTACCTATTGTCCTAATCAAAAATAAATTATTCAATTTAAGTAAGTAGGCGCTTATGAACATCAAAACTAACACCGGCTCGGGCAAACAACCCAATCATCGAGAACAACTGGCAAGAAACTCGATTTGGTTTATCTTTCCATCATACATAGACCTACAATCATAGATAATTACATTCGTTTTTGGTGGATTGAGAGTGAGATGCACAGAGAGAGGCGTCATTTCCAGTCGTCACCATCGTTCACCTATTTGTCCACCTTGTGATAGCTGTTACACATTAAAACCCGCTTGACATGGTGCTTGAACTTACTATTTGGCAAGTCGGTAATGTGCTTTGTGATTTTGTTATAAAACCGAATACCTATTTTAATAACTGCCTATTTTAGTATTGCCTTTACTAATTGCCTAAGGAACTGTTATTAGTGAGGCTAAAATATAGAATGACGAAATTGTCACTATTCCTGATATATAAATCCTAGTTGATATTAAAAATCGCGATTGTGTGTTTGTTTGTCACGCTTTTACGTCTTGACAACCACTTTGTCAAGTGTAGAAAAAAAAGACATGTACCCCACATTTCGTCAAGCAAAATACTACTCTTCCTGAAGGATAAATAGTGTGAACTAAGCCGCGAACAAATGAAAAAAGTATATTCAATTCTTAACTGATATTAATGACATATTGTATCTGGAAAGTAAACGACACTTTCAAACAGCTATACTCAACCCGCGGCCAGCCGGGTCTTATATTTTTATTAATTAATTATATATCGAAAGTATTTATTAATGTTCCGACCAAACATCTACGTCCAAACACCCTCTTTCGCTTCCCACTGTTTCCACAAATTACCGGCAGAATTCATATTTATGGCGAGCCAGTCACTCCTTCAACACTATGAGCGAGATTAGTGATTTTGACCTATTTAATACTACTGTAAATAAAGCGACAACGTTTTAAACAAGGACGTTCTTTAATGATGGCGATTACAAATAGTAATAGAGTGTTAATATTCTTGAATTTCTTCCTTTATTTTTATTTTATTTTTTATAGTAGCACGGCAAAATGACTGCACCATGCCTGATGGTAAGCACAGTACAGTCCAAAAACAATGGTGACCACCGAGTGACACACTATCCATCGCTGGTCACCGCTGTCATGCCGGCCTGCAAAAAGCTGGATATGCATGGGCTGATCCCGAAACGCGACCCGCAGAAGCGAATCACTATGATGGGCTTTTTCGCCGTATACATGGTGGTTGCGACCCAGTCGGGCTGTAAAACCCTACCACCCCGCCTTCGCCATTGCCTCGTTCGTTATTCAGCAGGGTGCACCACGTGCCGGTGAGGTTGGCTTGGGTGTCTCAATTCTTATGATGTTATTCGATTACACCCCTTATTTACCTAATACCATATAATGCAAGTGATTGTATTCAGTTTTATATCGGCGAAGACTTATAAACGGCTTAATGTTTTCTATTCTAATAACTATATATTGTACATTATAGCTGTTAGTTTACCTAATAAATTAATTAATATATATGTGTATAAATGATATATTGATTCGCTTTTTGTTGCAGTTAGACGTAGTAGTGTTCAATCAATTCCAGGCGGAAGTGCAAAGCAGCGTCCACTATAATATTATAGATAGCTACTATGATAGGATTATATCGCAATGAAATTATTTTTTATTACAGAGGTGATAAATGAAAACCTGCTATATTTAAACAATAATATTAACAATCATGTCCATAGTTCAAGCGAGTGAAAACGCAGAAACAATTCGCATTAGGATAAGTGAAATAAAAGTAATACGTTATTTTATTTTCATTTATTCAAGATAATTCAATAAATGAACTTACTGAGTTACAATAAATTGTGAGATATGTCACTTACGATTACCATATGGTGAGTATTATGTCATATATAGTTTAAAAAACATGCCGCTATTCAGAACAGGTACAATTAAAGTTTTGCAAAACGAAAAGCGAGCTACAATCGAAATGCCAACTGTTATTAAACAACATAACGTTATAACAAGTATTTTTATAATACGCTATGGAATTTTCGAGAGACTAACAAAAACAGATGCAAACAGACCCATAATTACTAGTGCTATTTGTTAAGACCATATAATTCTTAACCTAAAATTGTGAATTAAATATTTTATACCCAACAGATAAATACACCAATATTATTATTATTACGTTTTTAAAATAAACACTTTTTATCATGTATGTTCAAAAAAATTCACAAAAGATGTTCCATTACATTTCCTTATATTTCAAAATCAGCTAAACCCAATTTTAACCGTTGCTAATATTTTACGCTATTTTTCTAAATCTTCAAATTTTGTAGTGTAGAGCCATGCTGAAGCTATTACTGGTTTCAGCATGAATGGGTCGTCTCGCCCGGGGTACTACCACCCTCTCGCAGAAAACCGACGTGAAGTAATAGGTGCTTGCATTGCTGTGTTTCGTTCGGTCAGTGAGAGCGCCGGAGGCCCACCTCCCCTCCCCCAAACACAGGCTGGCAACGCACTTGCGACTCTTCTAGTATTGTAAATGTCTATGGACGGTGGTGATCACTTAACTTCAGGTGACGCACGTGATCGTTTGCCTCTCATGATATAAAAAAAATGTAATATATGAAGATAATAAAAAAACAACAAACTAAAAACCTAATGAACAGCCAAATATGAACCTCGTTCTCGGTGTATAAAACGGGAAATCTTATAAAATTAAACGTGTACCAAGAATGGTTGAAATTGGGCTTAGTACATTTTTAAATATAACGACACAAACGTTGAAAAGACTAAAGTGTACATCCAGAGTGGACGCTACAATCGAGCGTCGAGCGTGGCGTCGCGTGCGGCGGGTTCATCGCTCAAGAACGACGCTCGCACGCCACTCAGGACACTCGCGTATTAATGCATATGTTTGAAACGAACGCCAGACGCGACGCCACGCTCGACGCTCGATTGTAGCGTCCACTCTGGTCGTACACTAAATTGCATTATTGATAATTAAAAAAACAACATAATACCACCATTATCTTATTATTATGACCACAATTTATATTATCATTTATAAGCTATAATATATTATATTCTATTGTAATAAGATCAATCTTACTGGAAGACAAATTTTATGGCGTATAATAATTAACACGATTATTATGTATCATTTTTTAATTTTTTTTATTTTTATTTAATACAAACGCACCGATATTTTTACGCTACGGTAAGTATTTGAGAGGAGAAAAATCTAAGTATGTAAATACAAAAATTTAGGAAAATATAGTTAATTATTGTTAATTCTCTCTAATATAGAAAAGATATGAAATACGCAGAGTCATAGAAAATAGATATTTTTTTTAAACAACAGGTCAGTGTAGTGAATAAATGTCGAAGTGACTTACGAACGAGAAATATTTACATGAGAAATTTAAAGATTAAAAAAGCAGTTTATGGCCAAAGCATTTATCAACTCATACAAACTTCATTCACATTTTCAATCCTTTCCACAATGTAATTTGAGTGTATTATACAGAGTTTTAGATTAACGAGGCTTTTTTCTTCAATTTTGTAGGTTTCGTACAAAGATCGCCGGAATTAGCAATATAAAGAGAGAAAGGGGTGGTGGTCTTTCCCTTGACGCGTTGCCAGATATTATACGGTCACAAAGACTTAGGCTGAGTTGCACCGAAATGTCGGTTATTGTAACCGTTAAAGTTAACTATAACAATGACAAGAGCCACTAACATTCACATTTACCAAAACCGGTTGCACCATCAAACGCTTTGTAATTGTTAAAGTTATTAGGGTTACTGCGTAAACAATGTAATTAGTCCCAAAAATCAAAGAGGGTAATATTTTTTACTTGGCAAGACTTTGTTATATCTGTAACCAGATGTTCATTGCGACCAAAAGTCAATGCGTCGTAATTACTTTCCTTTGTTATATACTTTGCATCTGTTTCCGTGAAGTTATATATTAGATATTTAAGTATTGATATATTTATATATACGGTTAATTCGAAGAAAAGTAACACAAGTATATCATATATTTTATTATATATTATATTTTGTGGTGTATATTGAATTTTAATAACGTGTAAACAGAAATAGTTCAAACTTCATAGTCAGCTGTTTTAACAAATGATCTAAGTACAAAGCCAAAGCGTTTGCTAATTTTTTAGAAACCTGAAATCTGTTCAAGAATAATTATTCGTCCCATTTTGCAAACCGATCAATTCTAGAAAGATAAACTTTTTTCTTCCTAAGACGCAAATTATCTTCAAATATACTAGTTTCGTCATCGGAAGAACTATTTTCAGTTTCCCACAGGATGTCTCTCAGCCACGACATAATATTTTAAAGTTTTTACTATTGAATTTGACAAACGATTCAAAAATTGACAATAACAATAACGTTAACCGGCCAACATCGAGCCGTAATAGTTAACGTTAAATCGTGACGTCATTTTAACCATTGTCAACTGGTGCAACCCGTTTTTTGCTTAACAATAACTTTAACCGAATATTTAACGTTAACATTGACTGGTGCAACTCAGCCTTAGGTACAAGTCAGAGCGATTAAGGAGGTTAGTTCACGTATGCACTGACCTTTTTACAGCGCGTTAAACATGCCAATGAAGCGATGACAGAAGTAGCTAATTATTGGCTTACAAAATGGTAAATACAGATTATTTATTAGTTAAAACCAAGCATTAAGAAAAAAAAAAACAAAGACAATTTCACACTCCTGTACTCGTAACACCAAAATCTTCTTACAAGTAAGACCATAGATAAGATTACCTATATAGAGTAACATAACCTCGGCCGTATGTAATTTTTTAATTAATATACAATTATTTTCAATTGTGTTTTTGAAGTAAAACTTATTTAGGCGAGACTAGGAGGTAACTGGACGACAATCCGTTACGGCAATACGGCGTCACGTTTCTGTACCATCCGGTTTTTAAATATTTTTCATTTTGTCAATAAATAGTTTATACACAAATCAAACAAAAATTTTTGAATAAAAATAATTAATAAAAAATATTAAATTGAATAATGATAAAAATCATACAATAGAATTAATTATGTATATATGGACGCGTGACCGTGCTGCCATCTGGTTTCAATATAAGTAGCAAATTAAATAAAAGCTTAATTATTCTAGCTGTAGTGCCGTCTATCAGCTAATTCGGAACTTAAATAACACAGGAAATATTATTAGCAACTCTTTGTTATAAAGTATTTTCTATACTATATTAGTAGTAAGTACTATATTAGTACGCAAAAAAGAAAATTAATTATTAAATTGAATATTAATAAAGATCATACAATAGAATGAATTATGTATACAAGGGTACGCGATCGTGCTGCCATCTGGTTTCAATGTAAGTAATAAATTAAATCAAAGCTTCATTATCTGTAGTGCCATCTATCAGCTACTTTTATAACGCCAAAGAAGTTTCATTTCACTCGTGTGTGACCACAGAGTGTGTGACGGCTACACGTAGTCATTTTTTTGTCTTAAGTGCCCACATATTAAACCAAATTATTGAAAATTAAAAATGAGGAAGACGGCGAAGCACAAATTTTAAAATAACATGTTTGTTAAATTGATGATTTAAGAGGTAATTAAATATATATCAGTGATGTTTTTTTTTCATTGGTGGTAGTATTTTAGGGTCCTTTGAGAGCTTTTTCAAGGTTGAATCGAAGAGCTATTCATTCCGATTATAAATACTTTATCGTCCCTCAATTAATGACGGATGTTTTTATTGAATAAGATAATTTTGTTTATACATTTCATATTTGCAATAAATCATTCGAAACACACATAAAGTAATTCATCTGCTTTGACCATGAGCATAAAAAATAATGTTTAATTTACCATTGCGTCCAACAAAGCCGTATGTACAGCTGGAAGCGGTACGTAGAATGACTATATAATCAAATATAAACTAAATCGAATAACTTACTACACTTAATTATTATTGTACTTATAAATACTTATCTAGTAAATTTTATGATATGTGAATAATGTAAGCCGCAAAGGTGACAAGTCTATTGAAGTAAAACATCTTATGGCATGGTACAAAAAAAATTGTTACGTGTTAAACGTAAGGTAGGTATGTATTTGTGTATGTGTGTGTGTTTGTGTAGGTGTGTGTGTGTATGTGTGTGTGGGTGTGGGTGTAGGGGTTTGTGTGTAGGTATGTGTGTGTGTGTGTGTGTGTTTGTAAGTATGTATAAGCGTCTTCTGGATCTAGTAGTATACGAAAATGAAGAAATATCTAGTTATGTAGTTATACTACGGGACTTCATACAGTTTACGAGCAGTCTCATATATACACAAGTATACAATGAAATACATATAAGCCAAAAAAGTTTCACTTCCTCCGCGTGTACACACTGACACACAGTGCTTTTTTTTAATACAATTACGACATAGTGACGGCGCGGACAAATGGTAAGTGAGATGTAAAAACGACGACCAACAATGTGAAAACCATTTACATAAGTTCTGTAAAAGACCTTTTTTATTAGACTTACCTAAAACTGCCAAATCCCAAAGATATATATACGCGTTTGTTCGGCACATATGAAAATACGCATATATGTTGACACAAATTCGTGGCAACTGCATGCATGGCTAGAGCCCAAAGCGAAGTTCGGCAGAATTGACACAAACCTCGAGTTATTTCTAAATTCTTCGAAGTGATTTAAGCGCTTCCAATCTGTTAAACTGTAGAGACCCCAGACAAAAACGCTTATCAGTTAGAAAAATAAAGAGAAATCAGTTATCCATCAGTTGTCGTTGATGTATCTTACATCTACTCTGTTTTATGAGCCAGAATCAAATGTAACAAAATCGAAAACCCAAAATCCAAGTATCCAGAAGCCGAGATTGACTAAATTGATTGTAGGTGGTAGAGCCACGCTGAAGCTATTACTGGTTTCAGCATGAATGGGTCGGCTCGTCCGGGGTACTACCACCCTCTCAAAGAAATCCGACGTGAAGTAATAGTGATTGCATTGTTGCGTTTCGTTCGGTGAATGAGAGCGCTGGAGGCCCATCTCCCCCATCCCCCTTCCCCCATTCCTCACTCCCCCAAACACAGGCTGGCAACGCACTTGCGACTCCCTTGGTGTCACTAGTGTCTATGGACGGCAGTGGTCACTAACCATCAGGTTCGGTTGCCAAACCTGATTTATTTTTCTCTTTCCTGAAGCTGCCGATCTAAATTTACACAGATAAATGCCTATTACAACTTTTTTATACCTTATAGGTAGACCACAAACTCGTCTGATATTAAATGATACAGTGGTCTAAGCTGGTAAACACACCAGACCTAGAAAGGACTGGCTCTTAAGTGCAGCTGCCAGAACAAACCAATAGGTGCTTGGCGACAGATTTCCAATTTACATGTGGAAGCTAGCCAAGTGACTTTGGCCGTAGCATTTTTTTTTAATATATATTATAGGAGGCAAACGAACAAGCGAACGAAGCAAACGAACCTATTGTTAAGTGATCACCACCGTCCATAGACACTTGCAACACCAGGAGAGTCGCGAGTACGTTGCCAGCCTGTGCTGGGGGAGGGAGCGGGGAGTAGGAGCAAGGGGAAAGGGAGGGGGGAGAGGGAAGGTGGGCCTCCGGCGCTCTCACTGACCGAACGAAACGTAACAATGCAAGCACTGTTACTTCACGTCAGTTTTCTGTGAGAGGGTGGTACTACCCCGGGTGAACCGACCCATGCATGCTGAAACTAGTAATATCTTTAGCGTGGCTCTGCCACCTACCAAAAAATGGGAGCAACACAAAAATGGGAACTAACGAAAGATCGAAATAACTCGTACTGGGAATTCTGGGCAAGTTTACGAACTATGAAATATCACATGATTGGCAGACAACGTGTTAACAAGATGAAATTGTGACCAAACGCAAATCCTATGAAATAATAAAGAAAACACCAATATCGTACATCAAATCATACATGGAGTCGTAGTGGTCTGACCGGTGGGATATCAATCCGACGTCCGGAAGTTCGTATCCTGGCATGTACTAACGAATTTTTCGGAATTCGCGTACATTTACCAATTTAAATTGGTAACACTATCGGATGACGGTGAAGGAAAACATCTTGAGGAAACCTGACCCTGAGAAATGTTCTTGTAGTACTACTGTATGTGGGAAAATATATAACTGTTGATTTCTCAGAGTTTCAAATCGCCAATACGTCGTGTGACGGCGTAGTTATTATGCCCAAATCTTCCTTCGGGAAGATACCTATGGCTCCGCAGTGGACTATGATGATGATTATACATCAGCTAAGAACTCCTTCAAATATATTTGTTTCCTAATGGAGCCACCTTTACGACATACATTTCAAATTATTCTTGTAAAATACGTTATAATTAATTACCTAAATACAAGGACAACAGCAGTCAAACGAATTATGTTACAAATAACATGGATTATATAAAAATTGATGCATTATACTTGATTACCGTATACGATATAAAGAAATATAACCTTAAGACTTAAATTTCAAAGCTATAGCACACAGCATAAATCTTAACTAGCAAAGCTTGGGCACTAATGTTCATTTAATAGTTTTATGACTGAACACGAAAACGTGAAGCAAAAATTACCTTTACACGCTATATACTTAAGCGGTAATAATAACGATCGGCCATCTTACAAGAAAACTTAAAATATCACATATTAATTCACAAAAAGCACTTTTAATAACTACGGTAATAGGTCCATAAGTTTAAACAAATTTAAAGCACATAAGTTTAAATAAAGACTTAAAACAAAATGGAAGAGTGATATAAGTGGTCGTTTGTTTAAAAAAATCCTTCTATTAATATAAAAACTACAATATTGGTATAAAAATATAACATGGGAATCGCGGAAGTATATATACAACTTTTATTGAATTTAATTTACTGTGAGCATCTGGAATACAAGCTTCAAACGAATTTAAAACACGGTAGTGTTTCTAGAATGCAAGCTCCAAACGAATTTAAAACTCGGTAGTGTTTCTAGAATACAAACTCCAAACGAATTTAAAACTCCATAGTGTTTCTAGAATACAAGCTCCAAACGAATTTAAAACTCGGCAGTGTTTAAACTTACGGCTTTTTGTTACGTTGTAATAAATAATTTAAATAAATATAAATTATTTTATATTCAACAAACAAACTAAATCAAAACCGATTTAAATACAAAAGAACACTAGTAAATGCCCAAGTTTTGCGCACAATACAACATCGAATATCAGCCATTAAGTGTCTATACGACGGCATTTGAATAAAATCATGTTATTGCTTGTACACGTAATGTTAACAACAGTGTCCATCGCACCGCAAACAATTCACAAATATAAATAATTATAATAACATTATAAATATATATAACTAATCTATTAACTTTAAGAATATTCTCATACGATTACAAAACTTGGAATCTACAAATAAATTTTCCTACACATATATACTTATATTACTTTTTTTCGTTTGTTCAAAAATCAAAATCTATGTATCTATGATATAGTCTGTACTTTTTGATCATTTCCTTTTTGGAGTAGATTTTTTTTTTATTATTTATTAAGGGCAACAAACAATTGTACTCAAAAATACATGTAAGCAATATTCCATAAAAAACAACATAGTTCTTAGAGAACAATCCGCTCCGCCGCCCACGGATTAAGTATACAGATAAATTTGGGGCAGTAAATAATATCAAAACGAATAGTAGTTAAAGATTAAACATGAAAGACAGTATGAGGGTACAATGAAATAAAATAAACATATCATAGTTGAAAATTCAGCAACAAAATAAGATATATATTAGTTCAAGACACAATACTCTGTTTTATAGCCTTTTTAAACAAAGCCGGCGAGCTGGCAAACATTTCAATTTCTATAAAATGATTATTATATAATTTAGTTATTCTATATAATGGAGCTCGCTCACCGACATTTGTCTTAAAAGAAATAAACGCAAAGAGGTAAGTAACGTTTAGAACTTTCTCTTATACAATGTGAACGGTTAGGTACATGAATATATATTTGATTAGTGAGTTTAATATTTACATAAGTGTAATAGACAGCTGTACTATTTTTTTTAGATATACATATGTCAAAATTATTTATGGATATAAATTAAAAAAAAACGTAACCTTATTGATTTATATTTTCATAAAAAAACATACATATATGTAGTTGTTACATATTTACCAAAAAGTATTTACTTCTTTTTAAAAAATATTTCTTCTTTTTAAATAATATTGGCCAAGTTTGATTCACTCTACTACAAATAATGAGAAAATTCATAGAGTTATATCAGTTTTCATTTGTAAACCACTATTAATAACTACAATTAACGTAATAATTACACGTAAGATTATGTATTGTGTTATTTGATATGCCTTTATATTACATTAATTCAAAATTCTACACCAATTTTTGTTCTAGAGCTCACTAGATAACATTTTGATATCGAAATGAGATAGAGTGAATTATTTACGCTCAGTTATATAAATCTAAATGTATATATCAATTTATTTCTTGATAATTATAGAAATATACTTTAGGTGCAAACAATAGCTAAAGCAACGGCCCGAAAACGATTTATTTTTAAGTCAAAAAGACCTATAGTTTTTTTTTAAACAGTCGTTTTTGTGTACACCGTGTGTTACCTTAATTCTTTTAAACTAAGTAACGGGTTTTGATAAGGTTTTGACCATTGTTTAGAGAATTTCTTAATATGACTAAAAATAAAGTCAACTGGTGTTTACGTGAGTAGTCAAAAACTCAGACAAAAAACCTATTGTAATTGGATATTATATAATAAGAATTAACTCTTGCCTAATGAGCTCTAGAAGCAATGGGAAGTTCTAGCCATAAAGTTTCATATTCGTATATAAATTGAGTCGCGAATAAAAACGAAAGTGTAAAACTTTACGGCTGAAAACCGCGCCTTTGCGTACTGTATATATTCTAACCTAAAAAAAGTTTTTAATAATATTCCCTTCCTTTGATTACATTTCGTATAATCCGATATTATTATGATTGTCTATATGTTTATCCTAAGAGATATTATGCGATTAAATGAGAATTAAATAGATTTTTACATTAACAGCCAACCATCAACAATATATTTTTATTAAACTTTCCATTCTTCTCCACTACACAATCGCTTCCTTTAAACACACTATGCTAGATATTAATAATTCTTAACTATATTATTAAATGCAAATTTATTTTCGAAATATTCAGCTATTGTCGATTATTAAAAAAGGTTGCAATTAACACATATGTAGAATTAATAACTGAAATTCCGTCATGTCATTTCTGTCATGTCATCTATTATTGGCTTTTCAAAATGTGTTATTTACATGTCGGACCAGAAATCCAGCGCAAATATGTCAGAATTGATATTGCATTAAATGTATACGATAAAATTTACTTAGCAGAATTAAACATATAATTATCAAAAACATAATCAAAATTTATATTTAAACAGCCGTCTTAGCACATGATAATGATTGTTTGATGTTTGAATGATTGATAACCAGAAGTTAACAATGTATGTAATGTTTTGGGGTGTAAGGGGTGTGGGGTGTAAGGGGTATGGGGGTGTAAGGGGTGTCAAATAACATCTAAGACTTGAGACACCCAAGCCAACCTCACCTGCACGTGGTGCACCCTGCTGAATAACGAACGAGGCAATGGCGAAAGCGGGGTGGTAGGGTTTTACAGCCTGACTGGGTCGCAACCACCATGTATATGGCGAAAAAGCCCGTCATAGTGATTCGCTTTTGCGAGTCGCGTTTCGGGATCAGCCTGTGCATATCCAGCTTTTCGCAGGCCGGCATGACAGCGGCGACCGGCGATGGATAGTATATCACTCGGTGGTCGCCGTTGTTTTTGGATTGTACTGTGCTTACCATCAGGCGCTGTGCAGTCATTTTGCCGTGCTACTATAAAAAAAAAAAAAAAAAAATGTACACCGTATAGAGATGATGCAAAGAAGTCATATCATATTATGTTTTTAAACTCGCGCCCAGAGACAACATAAAATTCTGACAACTTGAGTCAGTATTGCCAGAGATTTTTAGGCGACAATTACATTTAGTTATCTAAAGAAGTTATATTTGTATTGTTTTTAACAAAGATCCTTCTCAATATTAATTTATATTCGTTATGCTTAACCATTGTAGAGTTACGGAAAAATAAAAGATGCTCATCAGTGTAATTCTTACGAAATACTTACAGGTGTTATTAAACATTATCTATTTACGTATATTTTTCATTTAGTAATGAATCTTGTAACTCATGAAACTTTATTTAAATATCTGGCAGCACTAACATTACATATATTGGAAAAGTTTTTGCAGAGATTGATCTGTCATGAAGTTTTAATATATTTTTTTTACTTTATTTTTGGCAACCAACCTTTTAGATTATTACTGCCATTGTCGAGTAGTTAATAGTATTACAAGTTCTTCTTCTATTTTTGGCAACCAGTCTTCTAGTAAACTATTACTGCCATTGTCAAGTGAGTATCGATATTACAAGTTTCTTGGTATAATTACAATTAACTAACAAGATGATGGCCATCTTGTTAGAACTTTCCATGGAGTTTTTGTGGCATCTCAGAATTCATGGTCCGTGGTATTATTATCCACTCGCTTCACTTTTGCCCAATAAACAAACTATGTTACATAAAATGCCACCAATTTTACACAATATAGAGTCAAGTAACACAAGATCATGAATAAAATATAAAATCCACTACATGACGGACCAAAATCCTGCCAAAAACTTCTTAATTGAATTTATAAACTGCGTTATATGACCCTATATTATGTAAATATACGTAGTATTCTTGGTATTTTGCATGATATAGTTCTGATTGTAGTGTATAGTGAAATTTTGAGTTGTCACAAACACTTTTTGAAGTGAGTTCTAAGAAGGAAGCGGCCATCTTGTTGGAATGATGTTTCTGATTACAAAAACAATACCATTGAGGCTTAATTTATTATCTATTATATGTTTTTTTTTATAATCTATAACTTGTCTATAGATATTATGTATAATACAAGTTAATTCCATTCATAATTGAAAAGATTATTTTATAGAACGAATTTAAAATGTTAGAGACTTCACTTGATAATATATTTTTAATATTATATTGATTGGTTTTTAGAACAATAGGCCTTCTTCAGTTCATTTATTTTACTCCAAATTTATTTCACGCATTCTTATAAATAATTATTATACGGAAATTCCTACTTAAATGCGTAATTCCGGTCGGATATAATGATTTATATTTCTTATTATATATTGTATACTTAGAAATCTAAGCTATATATTAGCGCCCATTTTAAGAAAGGCATTATGTTCGATAGTAACACAATATTAAAACAATTATATACTTTGATCATCTACATAGTAGCGAAATACCATCGGATAAACATGTGCTTATTCAGTCAAATACATTAACAAAATTTGAATATCGCTACCATGCGAGAGTGTTTCAAAACCAACATGGCGATATATCTGCCGGAATTTCGCACAAATTCTTAAATGAGTAAGTAAATTATTACCACAGGTAATTAATATTGAAGATTATAAATAAAATTTAAATTGTCACTGATATGATCAGGTTATTATTGATATGAGATTCGATATAGATATTAAAGTGACTTTACATAACCGTCTCTCGTTTGTCGACTGTATTTTATATACGTACAGTCTTTCACACGGGTGATGTAAAGAACCATCGTGGGTCCTTCAGACGGCGTTTCCTCACTCCATCGTGTCGTATTGTACCTTTTTGACTTTCAAGTAACGCCAGATGGCGTAGCCGAGGAGAGTGCCGGCGGTGGCTATAGCAAGTGCTGCACCAACAGCCACCGGTGCGGTTTCCGAGTGTGCACGAGTAGAATCGGAACAGTGCCACGGTGGGCCAAACTCCCCGTCACGTTTGAACATGAAAGGTTGGAGACGCATCTGCCTCAGATATAGCTTAGCCTTGTGGCCCGTTGTGGGGCTAGAATAAAATATTCATCATAATTGACATATATAGGTAATTATTATTACATAGTATAAAACAAAGTCTCCTACCGCGGCTGACTGTTTATCTGTCTGTTCGTGTTAAACTCAAAAACGACTAAACGGATTTTCATGCTGTTTTTATTTCATTAATTTCCCCTATACATATTATTACCTCTTTATGTACCGTATTATTTTTTGTACATTACTTACTTTCCCTATATATATTATATTTTATAATTTTAATTCATATTTTAATTAGCTTTTTCACGCACCTTGACTTGCATTGGGTTCCAGCTGAAAATCAACGCTTAGTGTTTCTCATAACGCTAGCATATGCTGAGCTGGACACGATTTCATAATGCACATATATGCGTATTTTTGTCCATTCTTGTATACTTGTATTTTATGTTGTGCTTTATGAATAAAATATTTCTTTCTTTCTTTCTTTTTCATTCTTTTTCACCAGTAGATAAAGTGATTCATGAGGAAGGTTTTGGTATACAATTTGTAAAGGTTTTTTTTTTCATATTAGGGCGGCATATTATTCATATTCATATTTCAACGTCTGCCAAGCCCGCTAGGTAATTAAAATATACCAAAACCTTCCACATGGATCACTTTATCTAGTGATAGGTGGTAGAACCACGCTGAAGCTATTACTGGTCTCAGCATAATGGGTCGGCTCGCCCCCGATACTACCACCCGACACACAGAAACACAGACATGAAGTAACAGTCCTTGCATTGATGCGTTTCGTTCGGTCGGTGAGAGCGCCGGTTAACCCACCTCCCTTCCCGTCCCCCCTTCCTCTCCCCAAACACAGGATGTCAACGTACTTGCGACTCTTATGGTGTTACAAGTGTCTATGGGCAGGTGCAGGGCAGGTCTAAGGTGACCCACGTGTTCGTTTGCTTCCTATGATATAAAAAAAAGAAATATATATATATATATATAGATGTATAGATTAGGCATCGTCAATTATCATCATCGTCATCGTCAACACCAGGGGAGTCGCAAGTGCGTTGCCAGCCTGTGTTTGGGGAGGAAGGGAAGGGGTAAATGGAAGGGGAGGGGAGGCGGGTTTCTAGCGCTCTCACTGACCGAACGAAACGCAACAATGCAAGCACTGTTACTTCACGCCGGTTTTCTGTGAGAGGGTGGTACTACCCCGAGCGAGCCGACCCATTCATGCTGAAACCAGTAATAGCTTCAGCGTGGCTCTACCACCTATAGACTTACAGTTACGTGCCACTATCTTAGGTGGTATTAAACTAGTATTTATTTTTGTACACACAGAATACCCCCGATTCTACTGCATTGAAAAATCCATCCAAAGGTTACCTGGAAGAAATTGCTAATAGCAATAAGGCTGCCCATTGTACCGTTAACAAAACGTGAAATGTTTGTTGAAATGTATATATATATGTAATTGGGGTACAATAAAGTTTAAATAAATAAATAAACGTGGTAAGATGGTAAACACGCTAAAGCTAGAAGGGGGCTGGCTCTCAAAATCATTTTTTTTTTTTATGTCATAGGTGGCAAACGAACAGGTGGGTCACCTGCTGTTAAGTGATCACCACCATCCATGCACACTAACAACCCCAGAGGAGTCGTAAGTGCGTTGCCATCTTTCGGAGGGAAGGGTTAGGGGAGGGAAAAGGAGAGGCGAGAGGAGAGGGGAGGGGAGATGGGTCTCCGGCGCTCTCACTGACCGAACGAAACGCAACAATGCAAGCACTGTTACTTCACGTCGGTTTTCTATGAGAGGGTGGTACTACCCCGGGCGAGCCGACCCATTCATGCTGAAACCAAAAATAGTTTCAGCGTGGCTCTACCACCACTGCCGGAATACTCCAACATATGCTTGGTGACAGATAATCAACTTGATAGTGGTAGCTAACCAAATGGACATAGAAATAGCCTTACATTCATGCTATGGTTTCACCTCGATCTTTTTCTTCGCCAAAAGTTCGGGCTCTGTCGCGCATGGTATCAGCTGAGCTCAAAAATTGTTACATAGATAAAAAAATATAAATATGATTTACGGTGAACTTACCTAGCATCTTCTTCCGTCAGCTCTACGATAGTCTCCTCAGGACAAAAGAAAGACTTGCCCACAGGTGTTGGAAACAAAAGCACTCTGGAGTCACTGGTGAGCGATACCTTTCGGCCCTGATTTGCAGCGTGCTCCAATATCCTCGCGCTGGTATTGTAAGACAACCTCAGGCTTTCAGCATACCAACGTTCACCACCAGGAGTCTGAATATAATATATATTTACTATGTAATATCTTCATTCCTGAGCAGGAAAGCATTTAGTGGGTAGTTTTGACGTTTATGAGTGCCTTCTTAGGGCCTAAATTGAATAAAGTGATTTTGATTTTGATTTCAGTAAAGGCTTAGTTTTAGGATCTCTGGTTGGTCCCTTATAAATAAATGTAATAGCTGCGCTCCAGATAATGTGATCCAGATGTGTTTTTCATTGATCTAGTATGGAGTATGCAGACGCATTATATAGGAACTTTTAGCTGGTATTATAACAAACTTAAGATGAACGATTTAAAAGTTTGACGCATTACACCGCATAGTTTTTTCCTCCTAACTCCTGCACGTGGTGCACCCTGCTGAATAACGAACGAGGCAATGGCGAAAGCGGGGTGGTAGGGCTTGACGGGCCCTAAAAGCTTCACAGGACTAACATTTACACTGTTCCACCAGCCCCTTCAATCTCAGTATCTTACTTTGCACTGCTAATATATTCTTGATGATTTAATGTAATCTCCGCAAAACTTAGAAAAGCAATATTTAGTAAAATAAGCGTATGATTTAAAAACTAGAGACAGCGACAACTTGATCATCCCATGTTACAAGTTCAGTAAGACAAGGTTTTTAGACAACAGTGTTAAGTTCTACAACAAAATTCCAAAGCACGTTACGGAATAGTATAGTATGTTCAAGCACTATGTTAAGTGGGTTATAAGTCAGTAAACTATTATAAGGTTGGATCATGAGTGCGGTCTGCCTCGTCAACCATTTATCGCACGTGAGAAAGTTCCAACTCATTATAAGCATCAGCCTGTAAGAGACGCACTGTAGGGCCACAAACCTCTTACCGAAGGAAGATAGGGGCGTAATCTAAAACGTATATGAATATCAAACTCCGAGAAATCCACAGTTCTGTATTTCCCCCACATACAGGAGAACTACAAGAACATTTCTGAGTTTCAGGATTCTTCACGGTGTTTTCCTTTACCTTGAGCCGATAGTGTTACCGATCTAAATTAGTAATTGTAAGCGAGGGTTCGAACCTGTGGAAATCTAAATGATATTCCACCGGTTAAACCACTAGACAACCACGATATTTTGTGATTCCGACTAAGTTTACGACCGATTATCACCTGAGCCATCATTACCTCAAAGATCTCATCTCTGACCAACATCCGATATATATATATATATATATATATATATATATATATATATATATATATATATATATATATATATATATATATATATATATATATATATATATATATATATATATATATATATATATATATATATATATATATATATATATATATATATATATATATATATATATATATATATATATATATATATATATATATATATATATATATATATATATATATATATATATATATATATATATATATATATATATATATATATATATATATATATATATATATATATATATATATGACCAGTGCTACTCATCTCACCGGTACTCGAGCCATGGCGAAAGTCATTCACTACTGGATATACATGAGCTGATCCCGAAACGCGACGCGAAGAACGAATCACTGTTACGGGCTTTTTCGCTACATACATTGTGGTCGCGACCCAGTCGGGCTTTACTCAGCCCAGTCGTTCGTTACTCAGCAGGGTGCCCCACGTGCCGATGTGGTTGACTTGGGTTTCTCAAGCTTAAGATGTTATGCGACACCCCTTACACCCCAAACCGATATAGATTTGTTGTCTGTATTCTAGCTATCCCATAAGTTTTAACATATTCAGAATTGCATAATTGTCTCGGTACTTACGTATTAATGCCGCCGCAGTGCTATCTCTGTTTAGAAAGTCTAACCTAACCTAAACGAACCAAGACCAAAAATATTAATCACATCGCCCCCGAACGCTGAAACTGAAGTTGGTCAAGTGCAGACAATCTACGCCTGGGCACTGTCATTATCATCTTGCCGTGTATATTAATAGGTGGAATATTTATTTTTCTCAATTGACGCGTCTCGTTTCGTTTAGGTTATATTTGCGAAACAAAGATAGCGTGAGCCGGCCGTGGAAGCGGTCAGCGAGCGCACTACGGTGACGTCAATACATAAGCACATTTTTTTTTATATTGGGAATAAGAAAATCCTCTAATAAAAGAAAGAGGCCTTATCTAGATTCGCATTATTAAGAAAACGTAACTAACCTTATTACTATCTTACAATAATGAAAACAATAAAAATGAAATGATAATTTATGTGTGTATGTACATATGGATGGGTATTCTTATTATTATTCAATATATTTTTTTCTAATTAAAAAAAACTACACATTACCACTATTGTTTGTTACAACTCTCAGAAATTACCTTGGCAAAGAACCATTCCAATGCAAAGTCCTTGAAGGACAGTACCAAGGTCTCAGCATCGCCATCTTTACATATACCAGCAACGTTCGCGTTGTTCGGAACAAAAGTATTCGCATCCTGAAAATATAAAACAATAACATTAAACATAGTCATAAGTCATAACCAATCTTCTATTAGATCATTTATCAAGTAGGTAATTAATGATATTCAAGTTTCATGAGATCATTTCAATTAACGAACGAGTTGGCGGACCTCTTGTTAACACTTTCCAGGGAGGGAAACTAATGGTGGTAGAGCCACGCTGAAACTATTACTGATTTCAGCATGAATGGGTCGGCTCGTCCGGGGTAGTACCACCCTCTCATAGAAAACCAACGTGAAGTAACAGTGCTTGCATTGTTGTGTTTCGTTCGGTCAGTGAGAGTGCCGGAGTCCCACATCCCCTACCCTCTCCTCTCCCTCCCCTAACCCTTCCCCCCAAAGGGTGGCAACGCACTTGCAACTTCTCTGGTGTTGTTAGTGTCCATGGACGGTGATGATCACTTAACATCAGGTGACCCACCTGTTCGTTTGCCACCTAAAATAAATAAATAAATAAGCTTTTTATTATTTCTCATTTTTACAATTACAATTTTACAATGTCTATTTACAAATTATAACAGTATTTTATCTAATATATTATAATTTAATACATTTTTTTTTATTACTCTATACATTTTTTTTGTTCTTATTACGTTAGATATTTATAATGTTCTTATTACATTTTATTTTATTTATTCTTATTATTATTATACTATTCGTTTTTCGTTTTTAATTAATTGTATTTTTCATTATTGAATGAGAACCCCTCTGAAGGGTAAAGGCCTCCTCCATTTTTGTCCATTGTTTTCTGTCTGTTGCCTTTGTTTGCCATTTGTCTCCTACTATTTCTTTGATGTCATCAGACCATCTTTTATGTGGCCTGCCTCTTTTTTTCTTTCCCTTTGGTCCCCTCCATAGTACGACGACTCGTTTTGTCCATCGAGCGTTCTTCATTCTGACTATATGACCTGTCCATTTCCACTTTAGTTTCATAGCGTGTTGTAAGAAATCTATTTGTTTTGTTCTTTGTCTTATCTTAGTGTGGCGCACTCTATCATTCCTTCGTAATCCTAATATGGAACGTTCCATGGCGGCTTGGCATCTCCTAATTTTGTCTTTCGCTAGATTTGTGTATGTCCAGGTTTGTGAACCGTATCTTAGACAAGGCAGGATGCTATTATCTATTACTTTCTTTTTCAATGAAAGTGACATGTCTCCCTTCATTATTTCTTTGTGAGCCCAGTATTTTCGCCACGTTATATTTATCCTTCTAGTTATTTCTTCTAAGTTATTATTGCGATGGAAAGAGACTTATTTACCTAAGTATATATAGGTATCTACATATTCTAGTTTTTCGATACCTATCTTAGTTGGTGATTTTGAGGAGTTGGTCATCAATTTAGTTTTTTGCAGGTTCATCTCTAATCCCACTCGTGCGCTTTCTTCCTGTAAATGTTGTATCATGGTTTCTAGTTGTGAAATTGATTCTGAAAATAAGATTATGTCATCGGCGAAGCACAGGTGACTAAGATATTCGTTAATTATTAGGATACCAAGGTTTTTCCATTCGAGTGTTTTAAAAACCATCTCTAATACGGCAATAAAAAGTTTTGGGGACAAAGAGTCGCCTTGTTTTACGCCTCTTTTGATTTTTATTTCGGAGCCTCTGGTTTCCAGGCTGACTCTACTTGTACTTCTCTCATATATGTTTTTGATTAAATTACAGTACGTGTCATCTATGTCATTCGCCTTTAAGGTCTCCCATATTGAGTTGCCACCTATTACATAAAAAAAAGACTTGTGAAAAACGATAACGCGCACTTGCCTCGGGCGAGTGCGGTGCATTTATTACGAAACCTTTTTAAACCAAGTATTTAATACGTATATAACTTTTTTGTAATAACACGGTTATGGTTTTGGACAGTCCAATGATTAAAGAAAATAACTTACAGCTCGTTCATTGAGTTTTGTAACATATGATATATCAAGGAGCGCGTCAACGGTCAGTAGGATGCATGTCTCGCCGCCGCTTCCCTGCAGACGATATGTCGCAGTTAAACTGCGTTCCGTTGCCGGCTCCTGCTATAACAAATTATAAAGGAATACTTTTTCAACTGTAAACTTCTTTAGCCCCGTTGTTATTTTAAACTTGATGAAACAAAAGTGCAACATCAAAAAGTGATAAACATCTATATATTCATACGAGAAACGTAAAATTTGTACCCCTTTTTAAGTGAATTGCGAGAACGGATAAACATAAAATTTGGCATAATTAAAGTTAACTAGTGGGCGATCAGAGATCGACATTCGACCATAGTTCATTGATTTTTTAAAGTTTGAATTTTATTAGGGTTCTTTTGTCAAAGGGTATTTATTATGTTATAATATCATTGTAGAATGAAAAAAGGTAATTGGAACGTAAGAGTAAAATAATACATACAGCCGAGCATAGCAACTTCCTTCATAACCTTTTTTTAAAGTCCTTTATTGACAGATATCAACATGTCTTTTTTATTTACATTCGTGTATATGTTGTGTAAAATTGAAGCAGTAGTGTGAGTAATGCATATTTTAATTAATTTAATGTACTTCTAATGCATTTTATATAAAATAAATAGCTTTCTGCACTTCTCCTCCATATAAACTTTAACTATGCCAAATTTCACGTTCATCCTTTCGCGCATTTCTCTCAAAAAGGGATACAAAGTTTGGGCTTCACGTATTAATATATATATGATTAAAGTTAATATGGAGGAGAAGTGTACAATTTTTTTTTTTATATAAAATGCATTAAAAAGACATTAATTTAATGAAAATCTACATTACATACACTACGTCTTGAATGACACACTACGTATACACACATGTAATGTAAAATGAACGATGGCGAAACGTCATTTTCAATTACATGTGTGTATACGTAGTGTGTCATTCAAGACGTAGTGTATGTAATGTAGATTTTCATTAAATTAATGTCTTTTTAATGCATTTTATATAAAAAAAAAAATTGTACACTTCTCCTCCATATTAACTTTAATCATATATATATTAATACGTGAAGCCCAAACTTTGTATCCCTTTTTGAGAGAAATGCGCGAAAGGATGAACG
>MU158866.1:96745-108618 GCA_015888305.1 Antheraea pernyi
AACTTTCACTGGCAGATAGCTGATCTTATAAAAAGTAATTCAAGCAATTTTACTTTATACTAGCTGTTAACTGTGGTTTCGCCCACAGTGCTTTCTCCAAAACGGTTTGACCGATTTTCATAGGACTTTCAATGGCAGATAGCGGATCTTATAAAAAGTAATTTAATTTATTTTAATTTAGACCAACTGTTAACCGTGGCTTCGCCCGCTGTGCTGTCACCAAAACGGTTAAATCGATTTTCACGGGATTTTCAACGGTAGATAGCGAACCTAATAAAATGTAATTGAGGTTATTTTATTTTAGACTAGCTGTTACCCGCGACTTTGTCTGCATGAAATTTAGCAAGATTTCAACTCATTCTTTATTTTTAATAAGAGAAATAATTATGAGCTTATTGTTTACAATTCGACATTATAATTATTAATAACATTAATGATTTAGAGGTCTTCCTAAAAATATCTTAGATTATAAACGTATTACGTAAAGTGTTCCATAATACAATTTCTTGCTAAAACAGACAAGCGTTTATTTTTTGTAGAGTCACAAAATCTTAATTATAATAATGACAATGTATATTAAATATAATGTAAATGCAAATCTTAATAATAATATTTTAAGTTATTGTTTCGTTAGTTTCTTATACAGTGTAAGTGAGCACTGAGGTAGTTATATGGTGGGTTAAGGTTCCAAATGTGTTGCTGATGACAAACCTCATTTGGCACACTCTTTGTATTTATATATCTACTGTATACGTTACATGTACATGTTTTAATGGTGGTAGAGCCACGTTGAAACTATTACTGGTTTCAGCATGAATAGGTCGGCTCGCCCGGGGTAGTACCACCCTCTCATAGAAAACCGACGTGAAGTAACAGTGCTTGCATTGTTGCGTTTCGTTCGGTCAGTGAGAGCGCCGGAGGCCCATCTTCCTTCCCCTCTCATCTCTCCGCTCCCTCTCCCTCCTCTAACCCTTCGCCCCAAAAGGTGGCAACGCACTTGCGACCCCTCTGATGTTGTTAGTGTCCATGGACGGTGGTGATCACTTAACATCAGGTGACCCACATGTTCGTTTGCCCCTTATGATATAAAAAAAAATCATTAAGATAACAAACGACGCAGACGAAGTCACGGTTATTAACTAGTAGTAAAATCATCGCATATCCCACTTTTCGCAGGCCGGCATGGCAGCGGCGACCGGCGATGGATAGTTTGTTACTCGGTGGTCGCCATTGTTTTTGGATTGTACTGAGCTTACCATCAGGCATAATGCAGTCATTTTGCCGTGCTATAGTCACGTAATAATTAATAATACGTACGTTAACCTCGATTCTGAAACAATTTTCATTGGCGCTGCATTCCTTTTTGTCTTATTGGGATATATATATCCACATCGACAAATGAGCTGTCTAACACTGAAATAATTTTTCAAATCGGACCACTAATTCCTGAGATTAACGCGTTCAATATTATGCCAGCTAATACTTGCGTTATATGTCTGTATATATATTAAGATATTTTTATCTGTGCGCTGCGTATTACGAAGTCTTGAAAGCAAGCGTCATAGCGTGGTGTATTGTTCATATATATCGTAGACTGGAATATTGTGTACAATTTCTACACTATCTTTAGTAATATATTGATTTTTATAAGACTTACAGAAGAGCCTCCGGGTGCGACGGTTGTCTTGCTGTATTTCGTGACCCTCGGCCTTTTCGTCGAGGCCTGGTTGTCCAATTGTAAACACTGCACTGAGCATATCACCAGCACTGCCGAAACATACAACATAGATACATTAACATATAATTCGTCACAGGAATTCGTTTAACGTGGTAATGTAGACAGGAAAAGCATCCATTGTGATTTTGTAGACGTCTCGAATGAGGTCGAGTGCACTGTTAATTCGTTTAGTGGTGCGCTGTTTTATCGATATCGACGTTTTGTTTTCAATTTATTAGGACGATAGAAACGAATTTTACATTCGAGATGAGTTCTCTTTTGAATTTTTATATTAATTATAGGGTGAATGACAATATTTAAATTTCAGAATTTGTTTATTTAAATTATTAACATTAGTGTTGGTTTTCATATCTATTGACTCTCGGAGCAATAATTATATACAATTTTATAAAGTCTATCAATCAATCAAACGTATGATGAGCTGCAAAATATAATTATTACATGTACACAGGCGTAGTATACTTCGCGTCATTAGTGTGACGCAAACCGCACAAGCACAATAGGACCGGTCATGTTTACGTAGCACGTCATGACGCGAGATTATAAATTTATCTCCTGCCGAAAATACAGAACAACGCCGCCTAAAGAAGTTTCCATTTCAAAAACGTTAAATTAGAAATTTGAAATGTATATGAATTTAAATTTTCAACTATAACTTTCAAAATAACAGATGAAGTATATTATTAGTGCGTCTTATGAAATGTACGAAATTAGGATATATTTCATTTCATCACATTGTGATCACTTCGACCTATATAGTAATTTATAACGAACCTAAAATATAATTACACGTTTATTTGGATCTTTGGATAAAAGATAGCCGCGAAAGTATCGCAAAGCCGTTGCAGCCTAGTCAAGAAGATTATAAAATTTGTAAATGATAAATGGCAATAATTTATTTTATGTGTATATGTTTTTATAGAAATATGCGCGAGTCCTGGAATTTTAACTACATTTATCCTGTACCACAGTCTTCAAAGTCGTCCGCCATGTGACCTATTAAATGCATATCTATATATTAATACGTGAAGCCTAAACTTTGTATCCCTTTTTAACGGAATTGGGCGAACGGATGAACGTAAAATTTGGCATAGTTAAAGTTTATATGGAGGAGAAGTGCAGAAAGCTATTTATTTTATATAAAATGCATTAGAAGTACATTAAATTAATTAAAATATGCATTACTCACACTACTGCTTCAATTTTACACAACGTATACACACATGTAAATAAAAAAGACATTTTGACATCTGTCAATAAAGCACTTCAAAAAAGGTTGTGAAGGAGGTTGCTATGCTCGACTGTATGTATTATTTTACTCTTACGTTCTAATTCCCTTTTTCATTCTACATTCAACAATGATATTATAACATTAAAAACTTTAAAAAATCAATGAACTATGGTCGAATGTCGACCACTGGGCGCCCACTAGTACGAAGAAATTTGCAAATATGTTCGCCAAATTCAGAATCATAAGCATGCAAACATTCAGTTCAATGTAATTAACGTAACATGATTACTTAGAAGAGGATGTACTTATGGTGGAATATTGTCAGAAGCAACTAAAATTACAAAATCCCCCACCGTGTCTGTCTGTCTGTTCGCGATAATCTCAAAAACTACTAAACGAATTTTCACGCGGTTTACACCAGTGGATAAAGCGACTCATGAGGAAGGTTTAGGTATATAATTTGTCAAGGATTTTTTATATCCCGAGCGGGACAAATTTTTTTATGTCATAGTAGGCAAACGAACAGGTGGGTTACCTGATGTTAAGTGATAACCATTGTCCATAGACACTAACAACACCAGGGAAGTCAAAAGTGCGTTGCCAGCCTGTGTTTGGGGGAGAAAATAGGGGAGGGGAGGTGGACCTCCGGCGCTTTCACTAACCGAACGAAACGTAACAATGCAGGCACTGTTACTTCACGTCGGTTTTCTATGAGAGGGTGGTACTACCCCGGTCAAGCCGAGCCATTCATGCTGCAACCAGTAATAGCTTCAGCGTGGCTCTACCACCTACAAAAACAACGTCTGCCAGGTCTGCTAGCAAAGAATATTTTAAAAATAAATAGAACAAACCATTAAATATCGATACACAGTTTTAATCGATAATGTTTCAAAGTAATGTGTCTCCAACCTGTGGTCGTTGAATGGAAAAATTTATAGAGACCAGTCAACGATGGTTAATTGAGAGACAGGTTAACATAACGCCGACGTTTATAGAGGTAAACAGAGAAATAACAGCATGGCATTGTACCATTTTATTGTCTATTCAAATTTTATAATTTACTAGTTGTGCCCGCGACTTCGTCCGCGTGAACCTTATGTAAAAAAGCAGCGATTAATAAAGTAATCTGAATGAATTAAGTCCATTTACTTGTCTACTTTTCTCTAGTACTTAAGTCGCGTTTTCATTCAAAGTACAATAACTGTTGATAGACCCAACCGATTTTAATGTAACAAAATATACTAAATGTTACTCGAAGATGAGCTATATGATTTCCTTCAATTATTTTATCATAAACGGAGTATTTTAGCAGTGATGAATGTTCATACAAACTGACAGACAGATATTTCTAAAATTGATTGAAATGTATGTTATTACTTATTCCTATACAGGTGCAATATTTTTTTTACAAAAATCTAAAGAGAACAGATAATTAACATTTACATCTTCTACGTTGTTACATAGATAACAAACATATTGTAGCGTGCTGGCCATTAATATTGTCTTTGGCCTTTTTGAAAGCGAACGACGTATTCGATGTGACAGACGGATATATATTATATTTATGGCCAGCACGCTACAATATGTTATCTATGTAACAACGTAGAAGATGTAAATGTTAAGTATCTGTTCTTTTTAGATTCTAAATACTAGATAGAGACTTTTAGATATTAAACACTCATTATGCAATCGAGACTTTTAATATGGACTTGTATCTTGAGGAAAAATATATATCCGTCTGTCACATCGAATACGTCGTTCGCTTTCAAAAAGGCCAAAGACAATATTAATGGCCAGCACGCTACAATATAATGCTGTATTTTGTTTCGTATGCTTTCTTTTTGTAATAGTTTACGCATTGATATACAAAAACCCAAGATGGACACTTAACGTCTCACAGCCGGCGTACAAAAAGGAGTGCATAATTTTGGATTATGCACTCATTTCAAATAGGATCGCGTCGCTTGCGACCTTGTAAATACAACTTTAAATCATTCAGGTAAAATTGAATTTGGAAAATCATAAATTTATCCCATAACTATAACCACGTATGTATATTGGAAAGTTTTTGCGGGACGGTTTCGAGCGCTACTTTTATTCGAGACTGTGTGTCTTGGATTTTTATATGTCAATGAGTTTAAGTTTCAAATTTGATATATTTTTTTGTGTTTCTTTTGCCTCGACTAAAGAAAAATTTATTATATGTTTAATTTATTTTATCTTTTCTTTGTTTGCTATGAAGCACTTTCTCTTATTTGTTTGTCAATTTTACAATTTTTGATTATCAAATTCAGTTCTGTGGATCTTAAATAAATAAATTGTTGTGAAATCATTATTAATATTTTGCTTTGACTATTGCAATATAAATATTACTTTTTGCTAAAAGGTAAATCTTTTAGAAATATTTCACAGCGTTGATATAGTTTTTAAATATGGAAGTATATTCGCCTTCCGGACATTAACAAATATATACGTAGTAATATTTATGAGTAAATAAGCTCGAAATCGGCCATAATAAGGACTAGAAACGTTTTTCTTTGCGTTTTTATATTTAGAGCTGTATTTCTTTACAATTATGCTAATGTAGACATAAGGAGTTCCCACTAATATTGATACACTTCTTACTTACATTGTTACAATATTTACCGTAATAATATTAAACTGTATGTTATCTAGGTGTATATTTATATAATTATGCTACGCATATGTATAATATCTGTGCCACACACAACACAGTACCTATCCCCTTTTGGTGATGGCAAAATGACTGCACTGTGCCTGATGGTAGGCACAGCACAATCCAAAAACAATGGCGACCAACGAGTGACACATTATCCATCGCCGGTCGCCGCTGTCATGCCGGCCTCTGAAAAGCTGGATATGCACATGCTGATCCTGAAACGCGACCCGCAGAAGCGAATCACTATGACGGGCTTTTTCGCCATATACATGGTGGTTGTGACCCAGTCAGGCTGTAAAACCCTACCACCCCGCATTTTCGATCATTTTTTCTCCGACTCCCCAGATATTACCCCCTACAACCTCACAAACTTTGCCTCTTTATAATATTAGTATAGATAATATAATTAGTTAATAGCTTCTGCCCGCGACTTCGTAAGCGTGGAATAGTTATTTTGAGCTGACACGCAGCGGAAGCTCTCAAAAGGAAAAAAGAACCCCGATTTTAAAACATTCTTCATTGTTGCTCCGCTCCTATTGGTCTTAGCGTGATGATATATAACCTATGACATTAACAAATAACGTGACTTACTATTGGTAAAAGAATTTTCAAAATCGGTTTTCTACTTCCTGAGATTACCCCATACAACGTTACAAACTCACAAACTTTACCTCTTTATAATATTATTAGTATTAGTATAGATATAATATATATTTTTAGTAAAATTATTCTTTATTAATTAATCAGTTTACTAGATGTCATTACATACTATAAAACAAAGTCCTCTACCGCGTCTGTCCGTTCGTGATAAACTCAAAAACTACTGAACGGATCCTCATGCGGTTCACCAGTGCATAAAGTGATTCATGAGAAACATTTTGGTATATAAGTTGTCAAGGATTGTTTTATAATCGGGGCGTAACAACGTCTGCCGGGTCCGCTAGTTATTACATAAAGTAGTACGTCTCATTTATGGACAGACTTCACAAACATGGCATATAACATATCAGGGCAAACCTTTCTAAACTTACAAAGCACCCAAATTCTGATATGAAGAGATGTAACTAAGTTTAAAGTTAGACAACTTAGGATTTACACCCGACCGCTTCGTAAATTCACAGCTTAGAAAACTTTGCAAAGTTACAATTAGTTTATTCCCAGTGGTAATTACAAGAACTTAATTTAATAACCTATTTTCTCTAAGCACGGAACATTGTTTGCTTCACTGCTATTTTTCATATGAAACGTAAGATACTTTATCATATTGTGATATGAATGTAAAACGCCTGCTACATATACGACAAAGTTACAATTACAAATCACTGAAATCATATACCTGTTACTTATCACGTGAGTATACGATTTCACTTCGCTACATTACAATTCGCATTATTCATATGTCTTTTAAAAGTGATCGATCACATGCGAGTCGAACATATAAATTTTAGATTATTGTTTTTTAAGCATGGGAAATTAAGGGTAATACCAAAAAGATTTAAAAAAATATCTGTAAAGTCGGTTGACGGACAATAATTTTACGTTATAACGTCTCGGAAGCAACTGCCGATTGAGTGGAAGAGAGATAGATGCGTCAATAATAGTTTTCATTTGTCGCCTGTGAAATAGCAGCGACGAAAAAACGTTATTCCCTGTGATATATTTATATTAAAATAGCTATAAATTATACGTGTATTTTTTAATTCTTTATGACGTTGTTATTGTTGATCAAAGCTGTTTACGTTTGCATGGTATAGATTTTTTTTAAATTTGCCAATACGTATCTAATAATTTTCGTGGCTACCTTACAAACTACTATCCATGTTCTCAAAGGGTGTGGCTATTTTTAACCCTCTACTGCACTTTGTTAGACGATGAATTTTCAAAAATTTATTACTCGTTATTAATTTATTTTTTCAGATAATTATAATATTTCAGAGTCCTAACCTATATTATAAATGTGGATGTGAGTTGGACTGTTTATTTGTTACGCTTTGATGCCTTAACAAGTCAACCGATCATCATACGTGCACGTTATTCGAGGTAAAAATCATAGTTTTAGTAAATTCTATGGATTTTCCATTTTTATTTTAAGGATTATAATTTATATTCTACTAACGAGCCCAGCAGACGTTGTCTTGCCTTGATAATAAAAAAATCCTAAAATGCAACCGCAACGCCACCTATTGCAATTGTGAATCTAAACCATTCTCGGATCCACTAGAACACGCACAAAAATTCAATAAAAATCGGTCCAGCCGTTTAGGAGGAGTTCAGTGACATACACTCATACAGAAGAAATTTATATATAAAGATATGACTTTTCTTTGTTACAAGAATATTCCTGTGTTGATATAATCCGTTCATTAGTTCATGACAAAACAACTAAAGTAAGAACAGAACTTTTCCCATATTATTTCCATTTAAAAACTTAAGAACAAAATTAAAGGCTTAGGCTGTTTGGGCACAGGTTAAAATATAGAGCTGCAATTTGGCATGATTTGTTTTATATATGTAGGAGCTTCGGGCTCACTACTATAAGAATCTACACTGACACGGACAACGTAATAATAATACTCGGAGTGCGTGAAATTGACTGTTTATTTATATGACCATATAAGGTATTTTTAGAGACGCGATCATTCATTTGTTTGAACGACATTCTATTCACATTATTTACAAAAGTTTCAGCCAGCCTGCCAAAGAGAGTGACTATACTCGATAGCTATATATAATAGGTTTTTACCTATGAAATTGCCGTTTTGCAGTACTGGCCATTTCAAATCAAAATAATTTTTGTTTGGCTAAGAATTCTATTTTCAAATTAACCTTATTTTAAAAACATGGAATTCTCTTTCCATAAGTAGTCATTTGTTTATTGATTAATGTTACATTTTCATCGCATTTCAATCTTTTTTGTCATCATGGATACGTTAAAAATTCGAGTAATTACGGAATATGAGTACCGTCGTGGCAGCAACGTGGCACAAGCGGCACGCAACATCAACGGCGTTTACGGAGCTAACACTACAAACCAACGCACCACCTGTTATTGGTTTGCTCGCTTCCGTTCTGGGAATTTCGATCTGAAAAATGAACCTCGTAGTCGTCCGAATACTTTGGTCGACAATGACAAATTAAAGGCGATTGTGGAAGCTGATGATACACAATCTACGGCTGAATCATTTGCGTCAAATTAGCAAGGTAAAAAAGCTTGACAAATGGGTGCCCCACGAACTCAATGATCGCCAGCGCGAAGTACGCGTCGAGACGTGCCTTGCACTGCTCAACAGACACACAAATGAAGGAATTTTGAACCGCATTGTTACCTGCGATGAAAAATGGATTCTGTTTGATAACCGCAAGCGCTCAGCAAGTTGGTTAGATCCTGGTTCAGCACCTAAACAATGCCCTAAACGAAAACTTCCCCTAGAAAAGTGATTGTTGGGTGGTCTAGCGCCACGCCGGTGTGGTTCATCACAGCTTCTTACCACACGGGGTGAGCATTACTGCAGATGTGTACTGTAAAGAACTGAACACAATAATGGAGAAGCTAGCACATCTCCAACCAGCATTGGTCAATCGCTTGCCTCCGTTGCTCCTGCACGACAACGCGCGACCTCATACTGTACAGCAGACGGTCTCCAAGTTGCAAGAACTGGGGTTGGAAGTTCTCCGTCATCCGCCCTTGCGCCCTTACTCACCAGACCTTGCGCCTACAGACTACTACTTTTTACGGAATTTGGATAACTCCTTGGCGGGAAATAAATTCAATACCCGAGAGGCAGTACAAAATGCCTTTGAAGAATTTGTTGCCTCCCGTCCAGCTGATTTTTTAAGAAGGGCGTCAATAAACTGTCACTGCGTTGGCAAATTCGTTTAATTTTTTTCATACAAAACGGCAATTTCATAGGTAAATACCTAATATTTGCTTATTCAGAACTATCCTGAAAAAAACTCTAAAAAGACTACCCTAATCCATCATACTTGACGTTCGTTTACCAATCTACAATATTTACAATGTGTGTACACTCTTTGGAAAAAAAACTTCAATAATATTGTAGCTACAAAAACAAAAAAAATAATAGTCAGGTTTTTAGACGAAGGCTATTAATTATAAAATAAACTAGCCTCTGCCCGCGACTTCCTCCACGTGGAATAGTTACTTTGGGCTATCACTAACTTCAACTCGCGACTTCGGTTACGTAGAAGATGAAAATATTTTAAATAATACGTACGTTAACCCCGATTTCGAAACATTTTTGATTGGTGCTCCGTTCCTATTGGTTTTAGCGTGATGATATATTATATTATAGCCTTCCTCGATAAAGGAACTATCTAACACTAAAAGATTTTTTCAAATCGGACTAGTAGTTTCTGAGATTAGCGCGTTCAAGCAAACAAACTCTTCAGCTTTAGAATAGAAGTATAGAATAAAGTTGAATACTATATTGTCTGATGGTAATTTAAAAAAATCCTTCATGGACTTAATAAGTCTATTAAAAACTTAAACTCCTTACATACCTAACCTACGAAAAATATTAACAAGAAAGAATCTCTTAAATACACTTAGTTAATTTACCAGACTAAATTATTCACTCCGCCAACTAAAACTCAGAGTTCCCTAGACAATCATTTTAACCCACCACTGCACTGGTACCGTCTTGGATGTAAAATGTCAAAGTTTACGCAACTTACGAACACATTCAATTAAGAACATAACAAAAGAGGACCGCCCCTTTGGGAATAACAAACGAAATTGCGTATTTTGTTAAGACACCATTTTAGTATCGCATCTCGAAATTGTACGTAACAAAAACCCGGGAACTTGTGATATATTTAGAAAATTTAGTTAATTATCTTCCATACATCTATACTATCATTACATAGTATAAAACAAAGTCCTCTACCGCGTCTGTCTGTCTGTCTATTCGCGATAAACTCAAAAACTACTGAACGGATCGTCATGCGGCTTTCACCAGTGCATAAAGTGATTCATAGGGAACATTTTGGTATATCATTTGTCAAGGATTGTTTTATAATTAGGGCGGGACAACGTCTGCCGTGCCCGCTAGTCTATACTAATACTAATAATAATTTTATAAAGAGGTAAAGTTTGTGAGTTTGTGACGTTGTAGGGGGTAATCTCCGGAACTACTGGTCCGATTTGAAAAATTCTTTCAGTTTTATATAGCTCGTTTATCGAGGAAGCTTATAGGCAATATATCATCACGCTAAGACCCATAGGAGCGGAGCAGCAATGAAAAATGTTGCAAAATCGGGGTATTTTTTCCTCTTGAGAGCTTCCCCTGTGTGTTAGCCTTAACCCAAAGGAACTATTCCACGCGAACGAAGTCGCGGGCAGAGGCTAGTATAATATAAATGTAAATCTAACGTGTCTGTATTTTTTAGATTTTTGTGGAAAAATTTAAAAATTAATATATATATTTTTTTTAATTGTTGTATTTTCTTTCATGTTTGAATAAGTAATAAAATACATTTCAATCATTTTCTTTAAATGTCTGTCTATCTGTCTGTTTCTTTGAACACGCGTCACCTGCTAAAATACTGCGTTCGTGATAAAACCTTACTATAATCAAACCAAGAAAATCGTTAAGCATATCCACGAGTATTATTTAGTCTCGATTTCATCAAAATCAGTTCATTCTATTAGAAGTTATTGTAATTTTAGTGACGACGCGACTTAAGTACGAGAGATAAGTAGATAAGTAAATGGACTTAATATTCAAATGATTTTATTGGTCACTGTTTTTTTTACATTAAGCTCCATGCGGACGGAGTCGCAGGTACAGCTAGTTTGTTAATATTGTTATATATCGCCGAAGACAAAGACAATTCATTCCTATTTTTGGTCATTTATTACCCCTATGTTTGCCAGTCAAATTTATTTTTAATAATAATTTTAACAGCTCTCGACGAATTTTCTTGTTGTCAATGAAAAATATTGAAATATAATATAATACTTTGTACATATGATATAATAGAGTTTTAAATTTTAAAAAGCTTGGCTTAGATTTTAACACTTTTTTTTTCGAACTGACTACGCTAAAAAAAGGTTAGCTCAGATAGGTCGCGAATTGCATGTATCACGCAACAGCCAAAGCCGAGGTGTGCCGCGCACCCTTGAGCTAGTTGTCAAAATAAAATCGGCTGAGTGCCTTAAGCGCTCGCCTTAGTAGTCCGGTGAAGCTGTTAAGACCTTGCTT
>MU158866.1:130394-148876 GCA_015888305.1 Antheraea pernyi
AAGTAACAGTGCTTGCATTGTTGCGTTTCGTTCGGTCAGTGAGAGAGCCGGAGGCCCACCTCCTTCCCCCTTTCTCCTTTCTCTACCCCTCCCCAATACACAGGCTGGCAACGCACTTGCAACTCCCCTGGTGTTGCTAGTGTCTATGGACGGTGGTGATCACTTAACATCAGGTGAACCAGCAGTTAGTTGGCCTGCTTTTGACATAAAAGAAAAGAAGCGGAGAACCAATGGAGAATGTTTCAAAATCGGGGTTAACGTACGTATTATTTAAAAATATTCACACCTTCTATGTGAACGAAGTCGTGAGTTAAAGTTATCGTTCACCCAAAGTAACTATTCACTGGCAGAAGTTAGTTTATGAATAAAACAGGCATGAATAAAAACAGTTTTATAATACCACCATGCATTCAAAGTCTTATGTTTTTATTCTTATAATTCTTATCTTTAAGTTTAACTCGATATAAATAACTGGCAAAGCTATTATTGACGAAACCGGTGACACTGCAACTGTTGCTTAAACTCTCGTGCGCACAATTTACGAAACGCTCACTAACTTACCTGTCACGTTTGCAAGTCTCATGACATTTTGAGATCGTAATCCTTTCACTGAACCAGCGATTCTTTGTCGTTCTCAACTCTTGTTCTTAGAATGGGATTCAAGTTCGCTACACGTTGCCTGTTTCGAGCCGTTGTGTTACTGTTAAATAGCTGCATATATGGTTCTATGGTAATGCAACGTATTCTTGACTTTCTTTACAACGCTCTCAAAAGACAGGTTACTATTTTTATTCTATTTACTTTTTGCATTATTGTGTGTGCAAACAATGAAATCATAGATATGATAATGAATAAAATTATATTTGTATAGTTCGGTACAAAAATCAAATATTTATATACTTGATTAAGTGTATTTTATACATCGTTGACGGGTTAAGAAGAAGAATGATAAATGGTTGATAAAAATGATAAATATTGTGTCGCATTTGGTCGGCATCTCATCTAATGTTAAAGTACCTGGACGACCGAACCTAGCTCGGTTCTTTAAAAACATTTTTAAATTAAAATAAACTGTTCGTTTTGTATCACAAAATTAGCATGTTATATGAAAAAAATAATTAAAAAAGATATCTCTCTTTTGGTCTCACTCGGATTCGAACTGGGGTTAGACGTATTTTCGAAGCAGCCGATTTCCATTTGAGCTATTTTTGTTTTGACAGCTGCGGCGAAATTTACCTTTATATTCTAGCTATATATTTTCATTGCCTGAAAATTCAGATGAAAAAAGTTTTCTACGAACGAAATGTAGCTAGATCGATTTATCGTCCCCGAAACCACCCACATACTAAGTTTCACGGAAATCGCTGCCGCTGTTTCCGAGATCCTGAATATATAAAAATATACAAGAATTGCTCGTTTAAAGGTATAGAGATGAAGAAGTGACATAAGATTGTAGTAACATGGTAAACTAAAATAAAAATTCAAATATATGTGCTGAAACACATCTAGTTATAGGTATTTGACGACAGATGTTCAACTGTCGGATTCCGATACGAAATATATATAAGGGTTGTTGAGGTATGTATGCTTGGTACACATATATGTTTCAATAACATGAATAGTTAGCTTAGCTTAGATTAGCTCAGATAGGTCGCGAATTGCATGTATCAGGCAACAGCCAAAGCCGAGGTGTGCCGCGCACCCTTGAGCTAGTTGTCAAAGTAAAATCGGCTGAGTGCCTTAAGCGCTCGCCTTAGTAGTCCGGTGAAGCTGTTAAGACCTTGCTTGGTCAATAGCGTAGTCACTTCGAAAAAATCTACGATCTACAATATTTTACAAAGCAAGAACACGTGTGCACTCCACACGCGGAAGAAGTGAAATCTTCAAAAAGAAAGCGAGAAGAGCATATATCTCACTGTTTTCCAATAGTTGAAGATAAGAGAGACACTGCTCCCAGTCTGCATGACACAATGTTATCCCCTAACACTTTTCGTCACACAAAAAGGTTGCGAATCAGAATTTCAAGTTTCACTTCAAAAAGCAAAAAGAAATACAGATAATAATACTAATACATGCTAAAGAAACTTTGTACCTCTTATTATGTTGGAATATTGACCACATATATTGTAGAAAAAAGGATCTTAATACATTGTAGTGACGGTGGGTTCAGAGTATTACTACATTTTTGAAGCCTGAAAAAGCCTACATTTTAATATCAAACATTTATAACGGCGGGAAGACTGACTGGTAGCATGGCGACACGTCGCCACGGTATGCGTCGCCACGCTCTATGATTTAGAATTTTTGTATTTAATAAATATCACTGTTGATTGAATAAAAAGTCGTCTGAATCTTAATATTTTATTTTTGTTTATGCCATATTTATTTCCTGTCGTAAACTATCCATTTATGCATATTATATATATATTCCATAATCCCTTTGGCAATTTTTTATATTAAAAATGTATTTAATGTACAGTGAAACGAGCGAGTATCAATCAGTTGACATTTTAAAATTAAATCTCAATAAAATTCGCCAGGGAGCTCTGATTGACGTTTATTACTGATAAATATGTCATAGTTCGCCGAAACGCCGACACCATTTTCATCAGTTCACGTTGTTTAAAGTTATGACGTCATCCGTCTAAAATCTACGCCACCCACACGATAAAAAGCAAAGGTCATGTTCACAAAGGGCTGGTCGGAAAATTTTGTAACCTGTCTGAATCAATAACATAGTCCCTATATATCTAGTTTGTGTAAAAGTTATATATAGCTTCGTTGACCTTTTAAAACTGGTAGGTTATTTTTCTCTACAATTCTATATGGAATTTAGATTCTATTCTCCGTTTATGTGTTTTATTAGTTTTATAAGAAAAGGGAATAATTTTTAACCGACTTGAAGAAGGAGTATTTATTCTGTTCTATTTATTTTTGTTTTCTCAGAACATCGGCATTTATAAATGGATTTCTTTTTTGATTTTCTTTTGTTATTACCCGACTACAGCCAAGGCAAAAGGAAAGGTTATGATCTGAGCAATTGATGTATTTACGTATGTTCCTACGTAACGCCTAAGCTATTCATCCGATTTTTATGAATAGGGTGTTAATCGATTCGTTATTCTCGTCCAAATAACATAGGCTATATTTTTACCAACTTCAATAATAGCAGACACACGCGACTGCGGTTTTTGAATCTAGATACGTGCTAGTATGTCCAGCCAAGTTCAAGCTAACAGAATACAGGCTATAATATAATTCGTATATCCGAACTAGCCAAGTGAGATCTTAGGCTTCAATATATTATCTTAAGTTTTAAGAAGAAATTATATTTTAAGCTGCTATAAAGTAAGTATCCAGCGCTCTCACTGGACGAACGAAATTCAAGCACTGTTACTTCACGTCGGTTTTCTGTGAAAGGGTGGTACTACCCCGGGCGAGCCAACCAATTCATGCTGAAATCAGTAATATATAGTATATAATAGTTTCAGCGTGGCTCTACCACATACTATATATATATATATATAAATTGCCAAAGTTCATGTGATGCCTCCGGTGTTGCAAGCGTACATAAAATGCGTGAATCATAAGGCAACCCCCACGGTTTTTTGCCACCACTGCATCATGGTATAAAAAATGTTCTGCAACTTTATAATAAGAAATAACTATTATTACAACTCAAATCACAAATGTATGTGGATGGTTAACTGTATAATATCGGCTTAATGATTAAAATAAATAACCAACCCAGTACACATATGTCACAACTTTTATTCTATGAAACCAAACAATAACCCTTCATGGTCCAATTTAGACCATTGGTCGGCCACCAGTTATACATAAAACTTTCAATTTGAAATCATAACATCAAAAAGGTTTGACCTAAATGAGGTATCACAGACAATTATAACAGTTTTTTTTTTATTCGAAAGCCGAAGGACTCCTCCATTAAACTAACTGTGCGTGTTAATTATTTGGTATATAATTAACTTAATTAATATCGATCGCTTTTTTATTAAAAGTATTGGTCGAGTGATTCGAGTGGCGGAATATCGAGTCAATACAGTCAGTACATTTACTAATTTAAATTGGTAACACTACCTATTGACGACGAAGAAGAACATCGTGTGGCACGAAGAAGTGTTCTGTATGTAATCGTACTGTTATAACCCTTGTTATTATGTATATAAAGCGCATTCATCGACTTAAAATACGTCGCCGTTTTATCACATGTGTAACTCAGCGACATTTTTATTTTATTTCATTATAAATTTCCAGTTACTTTCGTTGGGATTTAAACCTTGCGGAGTATGATTCTATCCACTCAAACAAAATTCGGGAGTCAATATGTGAAGGTAAATCACATTTTTTTTAATATATGAAGTTAGTGCAATTGCGTTAGTCTTTTTCCTAAAAGATAACCAGAGACCTAACCTAACCTAACAGTACGTGGGAAAAATATATTATGATGGAGTAAATCTGTGAATAACAATTATCATATTTGTGGTATACTCGATTAGTTTTTCATACTTACATACCTATTATATAAGCAGATCTACTGATTACTAAAGGTTACCGAATTAGCAACGATATCAAGTATTAAGTATACTTATCCTAACATAAAAGACACTTAACTTTAGCCCTATACGGTAAGTTTAATGGGGCAGCATTTTATGAAGATTTGGACTTACAGATTAATAAGTTTTCAGTTATCTATTTTACATATAATTATGTTCTTCCGGGGCTAAGATAAAAAGTAACTCAAAATTAATAAAAGAATTAACTAGTAATCATAGATATAATCAGTGAGTGGAAAATCAATCATTCTCTGTTTTCGTAGTTTTAGGGTTGGAACTTTTTTCCCAAATTTATATGGGACTACCTTCCGGGTACACTCATTCCAATAAAAAAAGATTTTTTTAAATCGAACTACTCTGTAAAATGTTTTGCGTGGTCAAACATTTAAAAAAAATACGCATCGTCTTGAAAACCTCCTCCGTTGTTTTCGTCGGTAATTTTTTTTTTTTACATAATAATAGACAGCCCACAAGCGGACTGCAACTATAGAGAAGTGTAGATGTATGAATATGAATACAATGTAACATTGTATTAATGAATTTGCTTCACATTTCTCCTTGCGTGTAGAATTAATATTATTTCGACTCCAAATTGCATTTTAATCCACTCACACAGGTAACAAAACAAAATAACTCTGGAGCTGTTAGAGTTTGAGTGTTTTGAGTGTTAAAAAACAAGGAAAAAGCAACGCGAGTTTCTGTTTGAAATAAAAATATGTTTACGTAATATTTATACAGCGACCTACTAAAGAGGAGATCGCTATAATAGCGGGATATAAAACTTTTACAAGATATCTGGAGCGTGATCCCATTAGAGATGGGGGAACTTTAAATGGGAACACGGAAAATACGAGTTTTTCTTACTCCTTGTTTTATATAACTGGAACAATAAACGGGTGTGCAATCCTTTGTTGTATTAGAGTTAAATTAATGCAGTAGCGTCTCAAACCAAGTTTAAGCTAAGAGAATGGCGAGCGCGCGGTACTGTGTGTAATATTACATGAACCATTTGGAGCCACTTTTGACCCTCTCATATCTCAAAAACTATTCCACATAAACATGTCAAATTAGACCTTAGGCTTCAATATATTATCCTATGTTATATGAAGAAATGATATGTTATGTTGTTATAAAATATTTTATGTTATTATAAATAAATTTCAGGGCTGACCATTGAACTTGGCTCCTATTTAGATCTCACTTCTTTTGTCGTTGAAGTCAACAATCAAGGCATATTTATATTTTTTTATTGTAGCACGGGAAAATGACTGCAGTGATGGTAAGAACAGAACAATCCAAAAACAATGGCAACCACCGAGAAACATCCATCGCCGGTCGCCGCTGTCATGCCGGCATGCGAAAAGCTGGATATGCACAGGCTGAACCCGAAATGCGACCCGCAGAAAAGAATCACTATGATGGGCTTTTCCACCATATACATGGTGGTTGCGACCCAGTCAGGCTGTAAAACCCTACGACCCCGCTTTCGCCATTGCCTCGTTCGTTATTCAGCAGGGTGCACCACGTGCAAGTAAGGTTGGCTCGGGTGTCTCAAGTCTGCCGGGGAGTAGATGCAGTGCCAGTCAGCAGCTCCTGCTTCCCGGCCAATAGGTGTGAGAAGGCACCATGGGGTTTTAGTCCGTGCAAGTCAGCGCGAGCCTGGCAGCTGCGGGTGGGAATCCGTAGAGATTTCCCCATGTAAGAAAAAAGGGTGGGTGTCTCAAGTCTTATGATGTTATTCGACACCCCTTACATCCCTAAAACATTATGTTTATAATGGGATAAGTGTATACTACAAAATTATTCAAGAGAGATAACTAAGTGTTGCATGGAGCAAAAAGGTCTTTGTCTCGGAATAACTAGAGGCTTGTAAACACAAGCATTGCAGCGCTTATTTTCTGACAAGACCTGCTGTATACACAAACACATGCACGAAATTTCAACGAAATTACTCTACAATTTCAAATTAAATTATGAACTTACAGGTATATTTATTTATTTACAAATATGGATATAGCAACAGTCAACAACAATTATAAAAAGGAGTACACTAAATTGAAGACCTAGAACGTTTTATCATATATATACAACTTACACTATTAATAATATATATATATATATATATAACAGTAAATATTGAGAACCATTAGGTAAAGAAAAAGAGAATAAGAATAAACGAAAAAGTGAAAATGAATTCATTTACGAAAACTAAAATTAATGTATAGAAAGAAAATCAAGATGACAAATATAAATAAGAATAATAAAGCATGATTTCCTAAATATTGTTTAAATGACCCTGGATATAAAATGTTTTTCATTGTCCTTTTGAATTTAAATGCTCAATTGTCAATTATGTCTAATGAGTTGTGCTTGGATGTGAGGTCATTGTACAAACGAGTTATACGTACAATTGGTTTGTAGTAAGGAGTACTATTCTTGTAATTTGTAAGGATGAATGTTTTAGGAAATCGATAATCAAAATCGGTGTTAAAATTTAAAGACTCTAGCAAGGAGGAAGACGAGATATAATTGTGCAGTAATTTGTGAAGAACTACTAGATCATGTTGATTTCTCCGTGCTTGTAATGGTATAATATTATATTTATTTATTATATTATAGTATGAAGAGACGCTGTGACCATGACCACATAACATATAATCTTTGAAAAATTTCTTTCAACTGCCTCCATAGATTTAGAATCTATGGTGTAGTAGGGCGACCAAGCTACAGATGCATACGCGACGATACTTCAAACTATATAGTTAAATAACAAGATAAACCATTAGGGTTTTTAAAAGATAAGGAAGATCTAGTTATAAAACCTAAAAGCTCTACTAGTAATACCATAGAAATGGTCTCTAAATAACCATTTATCATCAAGTAAGATACCTAAATCTACCGCCAAAGATTTTCTTGTCCATATTGTAAGGATAGGAAGTTTTATACCTCTTATTGGTAAACGAAATAACAAAACATTTGTCAACGTTAAGGTACATACAGTTATCAATACACCAACAGGATATAGTGTGAAGTCTGGGGAGTTCCGATCGGACCGTTGACTCGAGAGGTTGTCCGTTTTGCTGCGCGCGCTAAGTTCGATTTTAATACTCGTGATTTAGTGACGTCAGTTATTGTGTTGTTTTGATCCGGCACAGCTGCGCTGCACACCTGTTCCACACCTGCGTTCCTTTTCCTGGAACTGAGTGAGACCTTTCCTTTGTATTTATTTATTGCTTTATCTATTTCTTGGTATATTTATTTATTTACTCATTTATTTATCTATTTATTTACTTAATTCTTATTTATTATTTCTTTAATTCTTCAGTGATTTATTTTTAAATTTATTTTCTTTTTATTGTTTGTTTATTTAAGTAGTCTTATGTTATTTTTCCCCTGTCTCGCTCAGGTACGTATTTGCGTTGTTTTCCTATTTTGTTTAGTTTTAAACAGCTAGCTCCCTTTGATCCGGACTCGGGACAGTCCGTTAAATTCATTAAGGCGCGCCCCCCTGCCCCTATGGCAGGGAGGTTTCACATGTCTTCCCCCGCCCCACTCCCCTCCTCAGGCCCCGGTATGGCCGCTGAACAAAAAAAAAAAAAAAAAAAAAAAAAAAAAAGTGTGAAGTCTGTTAAGACCTTGCATGGTCAATAGCGTAGTCAGAAAAAAAAAATAAGTGTGAAGATCTCGTTGTAGAAAGAAACAATCAGAAGCATTATTAATAGATTTAAACACTTTAAATAGTCAACATAGGGTAACAATTCACAAGAAAGCTGAATAATCGTTAATAAAAACTATGAACAATAATGGGCCAAGGTGAGAGCCTTGTGGCACACCAGACTTAAGGAGAAAAGGCAAGGAAGTAGAACCTTTAATAGCAACAAGTCGACTTCTATCATTTAAATAGGAATACCCAATAAAGTAATTTAGCGTGAGTTCCATAATAGCTAGTTTTTTAATAATAATATAACGATTTACTTTATCAAAGGCTTTATTTAAATCGGTATAAATGGCGTAAATTTGGCCATCTCTAGCAAATTCCTTGTAGAGTTCATTTTTGTATTCAAGTAAATTACTAACCGTCGATTTATGCTTAATAAATCCATGTTGTTTTTCACAAATGAAGGGGATTATTTGAAATTAAAAATGATCATATACCAAAGATTCAAAAACTTTAGCAATACATGAAATTATACTTATAGGCCTGTCATTTTCACATTTAGAAATATCACCATCTTTGTGTATAGGGATTCTATATGCCAATTTCCACGCATGTGGAAAAATACCATTATCTAGTGATTTGTTAAATATAATAGTCAGTGGTAAATTAAGTTCATCGGCCCAAGTATTAATAACTTTGCCAGAAATTCCATCAGGATCAGCACTCTTGTAAGGATCAATATGTTGTAGCTTAAGATTTATACTAGAATCTTCGAGAGTAATCTCTGACAAAACAATATTTCTGTTAGTATTCCTATACTTAAATCAATACTATCAATACTACTTACTATATACTATATGTATGTTATAATATATAACCCAATACTGCCTACATTCAATAAATAATCTACGAAGCTCCATATTACATTTCATAAAACCATGACTTTATATATCACTTTTGCAGCATATATATAGTATATTCATTGTTGTTCCATAACCGCTCTAATTTTAATCGTAATTATTTACAGCAGAAAATGACATTTACTATAAGCTCTACACAGTGCTGCAAACAAAAGCCGGAAAAATGCCGCTTTATTATCAAAATATTGCATAAAATGGCTAAAGTTCCGATGTACCATTTTTAAATAAACAACATTACTCATTTGTTGTAGAAAATTCGTAAAAAAAATGTTTTCAATTTTTCGGAAAAATTACTGGTTAAAATTTTTATTACTTATAACTCTTTTGGAAAATAAAAAAAAAACATTTTTCATAACACGAAGTTTTTTTTTCTCGACCTCCAAGTTCCCATAGTGTAAATCCAACGCTGGCTCTATAAGGATCAGAATAATCTACATCCAAAATAGTCCGATATTTAATGAAAATCCAATAGGTTTCCTATGAAGAAAACCTTTTAATGTTATCTTTGTCATTACACGAACAGATATATGTGTGTGCCGGTAACTGCACTTGAGGACCGGACCTCCTTTAGTTTTATTATATTATCATCACACGCCAAATCGGCATTTAATATCAGTCAAAACTCTGGCCAAACGTAGTCCAATAAAGTATAAAAAAAATATTTAATGAATAATTTTGTGTTTCTAAAAAAAATTTGATCTGTCATTCTTCTATCGCACCAACGATTTTCTTGTAATAGGTAATTCTCAAAATTGACCAACGAAACATCTAACGTTATGTCCTTGCACTTACAAGGAAATGCTAGCAAAATTTTGCCCATACAAACGTATTCCTTTGTTTATCCCTCGATAACGGAACCAGAGCGTATATTTTTATACCATGCAATCTAATTTTATCTATCACGTTCTTGGAGTGTGATTTTTCTTTAAATAAAACAATGTAATACGTATACAACGCGAACGGGGTGACGGGCGATTGTTAGTTGCAGATAAAACAAATTCCAATGACAATATAAATCGTTGATTTTACAACCGTTCTATAATTTCGAAATTATTGTCTGTGGTGATAAAACCTTTTATTTTTCTAAAATTCTTTTTGTTACGTTAATCATTTTTAGATAATTATTTATAAACTATTGTTAGATATGTCAAAATATTACCTAGATACTCATTTTTATGAAATGAGAATTCAGTACATTGATAAATGTTTTACAATTGTACTGTTAATTAAAAAATTACAACAATAATCCAGAAAGACATTTTCGTTACTCATTTTACTCATTGTTGAAGCTATATGATTGTCTTTGTTCTAACATAAAAGACTTCAATTTTTTATCTTACCTAATTGTCCAAATCCGTAATTACATTCTCAATTTTATTTAATTAACAAACAAAAATTGACCTTTTATGTTAAATGCGTTATCGTTGTACGCAATTACATCATTTTACTTAATACTAGCATCTGCCCGTGTCTTCGTCGGCGTGGAATTACTTTGCCATGGGCTAACGCTAACACGCAACGGAAGCTCTCAAGAGGAAAAAATCCCGATTTTGAAGCATTCTTCATTGCTGCTCCGCTCCTATTGGTCTGAGATGATGATATATAGCCCATAGCCTTCCTCGGTAAATGAGCTCTCTAACACTAAAATATTTTGGTTGTATAGGACCAGTTTTTCCTGAGATTACACCCTACAACATCACAAACTTTACCTCTTTATAATATTAGTATAGATGTTCAAATATAATTATATAAAATATTATACTTACATAAACATAACAATTTCACCAGCATCAGAGACGGGACGTTGAACATTTTCAGGAAAATTTTCTTCATAATACGATAAGCCATTCTCAACCACCCTAACTACCGTATCACTGGATAAAACAAACGCGTCGGTACTAGTTAATCATTTAAATGTTATTAAATTATAAATGAATATAACATCAGTTACCGGAGAATCTGATATGATATTAGTAACATCTGCTGATGTTTTAAGATTACTCAAAGAGACTGTTGTTTTTTACTTTTATACGAAGCGACTTGTTAGGTCGACATTTTGTGACGTCATACGTAGAGAAAATCAATTCCTTTGGGCATGCGCAATTTTTTACCTTGGCCTACATCGCATGTTCCCAACACGTTTCGAGGCAGAATACATTTCGTTTTATAACTTCAAACAAAATGGCCGACATGTTTCATGAATGAATTTTGTTCATTCATTTCGTTTATTTTTAGGCAATCATCGTGATTCGTTTGCAACACATAAATTGAATTCTCTTGAATGGTTAATCACTTGTTGCTAACATAATATTGTCGCAGGAATTTTAATTTCCTTAGCCTACCTATTCATTTAAAGTGGTACCTATATATTAAGTTACGTGCTTAGATGTAAATAGAGACTATCTATCTAATATCTGTCTCTTTAATTTATTCGCATTTAAAAAAAGCGTAAAAGTAGATGTCTTAAAATATTATTATTTACATAAACATTCGTTCAGCGAAAACCTAACGTCACTTTTTGCAAAAACGTCAAAAAATATTTAGACTAAAGCAAAATAAATAAAAAGTTCAGATACCAAAATATGTGCAATTAAAGATCGGAATCGATTTCCTAATATTGAAATAGTTTTAAGAATTTACGAATTAATAACAGTAAGCTTCTTTGAAACGTTCATACCTATAACTAACGATCTACTTCATTTTTATCAAATGAATATGGAACCATGATTTTTTATAAAGGTACTATATAAGCATTTGATAAAAACCTTCACATAAGGCAGGTAATAAGATAAGGAATACAAAATGAGTCTTATATTATAAGCAAAAAAGCGTAACAAAAACTTAATTCCAACGGAATAATATATAGTTTATTTCTTGTTCTTCGTTTTAGCTTTTTCGTTTAACCACAAATGTTGATGTTAAATAAAGATATGATCTAAAATGACAGCACGCTAAAACTAGGGGAGAACTGGCTCTCAAATCGGCGCTTGACGATATATTTCTAACTTGAGGATAGTGGTGGTTAAACAGCCGAACATAAAAAGCTCTATCACCATGTAAATATATAATAGGTAAAAACTTGATACACTAATCTATTTTCTACCCTATAATTATTACAGGCCTCAACGTGAGGAAGGATATATCTATAACATATTCCCATGTTTTTCCGTAGAGGCTAAGCAGCAACAACGTGTAGGCGTGACGTCACCAAATGAAAGAGCCTCGGGCTCATTACTTTAGGAGTCTAGACTGACTTAGGCAGCATAATAATAATAATACTCGGAATGCGTAAAATAGACTGTTTATTTCTAATAGTATAATATTTATATACAAGCGACCGTTCAATTGTTTGCATTACATATTCTATTTACAATATTTTCAAACGATTCAGCCAGTCCGCCAGAGAGGATGACATACTCGGTAGCTACAAACGAAATTAGGATAAAAAACTCTTATGGATTATTAAAAAAAAATCAACTCATCAATTTATAAGTAATATATACAATTTGGCTTGCCAATTTTTATGTCATTAAATAAGGTATTTGATATTTTTTGTTTTTTAAGATAAAACGTATATAGAATACGGTTTAATATACCACTTGACGTTATGGTAGAAGTGTAATATATACATATTTTAAATGAAACTAGAGCAATTTGAATTATTTACTTAAAATTAATCAACAGATATATAATAGTTGTCAGTTTTCAATCATTAAACTTATTTATTTTGCAAATATTAAGACATTATTTTTTAACAATATAATTTGAATTTGCTACATAATAACTTATTAAAACGATTAAATGTTTATTTATAAGTTATATTACGTTAAAGACAGGTCCTACAAAAGTACCTATATTAACATATAGAGTGTTTTGAAATTAACTTTTAAAGTACAATGCAATAACAAAACGCTTATTATGACAGCCTGTGATGACAACCACAATGACAACAAATGTAGCAGTGCCATGTGAGGTTTATGTTAATTTTTTTGTTATAAAATATTTTAAGATTATTTCATATACCAGCATTTCTGTATTTTATAGTTAGAATGTCGTTAAACCCTTTAAACGGTAAGTGTAGTGTCATATTTCGAATTCTTAAGTTTAATAGTTGATATAACCTTCTTTAGTGTAAAATAATTAATAAAGTATGTAAAATTGCATAATTGTAAATAAGTTTCTATAATCAGACGTTTTATATAAAGTACACTAGGTTTGTTTTAAATTTCACCATAATTAGCTGTATATTTTCAGAGTTAAAGCGGCGTTTGGATGACGACGACACACCACTGTCGAAAAGGCTCTGCCTCGCGAAAAATATAGTCAACTCCCATCACTTCCCTACAGGACCAAAGGAGAGAGTTATAGGAAAATGGCTTCAAGAGCTTACCCAAAAAAATTTGTTGTCCAGTCGAGATATGCACGGTGTTTTAGACTGGATTCATTTGGCAGACGATCTTACTGGAGAATTTAAGAGTTTTGCTATACAGGTAGTATTTAAGGTACTTGTGTTTTAAATGCACCGCTACAGCAGCCGGCGTGCGTTATTTTGTCGCAAATCTAACCTAACCAGCCGCAGAGCATGGTGCATTTAATACACAATTACCAATATTCTTGTTAGTTTCATTTTTTTTAACTTAACAGCTTCACCGGACTACTACTGTTTCATTATTATTAATATATGCTACACTCATCTTAAAATTTAACATGTTGCATTAAAAAAAACATACTTATTCATTTTTCCTAAACTGTCCCTGAATCATACGTGACAAAGGTATGTGTTAACAGCATTCTTTTAATTATTTTTTCTTATTATACCATATGTTTAAAAGAAAAAAAATGGTATAAAACATTGTATTTTAATTTCATACAAAACTGAATATACATTTGCGACTGTAAGAATGAGTAAACGGCCTGAGTGCATCTGCGTTCGGCGGTGCAACCAGCGTCCAAGAACGACGCTTGTGCGCCACTCAGAACACTCATGTATCAATGCATACTTTTGAAACGAACAGCGGATGCGACACTACGCGCAATTATAGCGTCCACTCAGGACATACACTAAGAGATTGTAAAAATTATTGTTGCATTTTACTTACCTGTACTAGATATATATATATATATATGGTATTTATTTACTAACTTAGTTGTTTAGGAACTTACTAATCCCAATGGTGTATTGTTCTTTAATTATACATTAGTCATAAATGGTGGTGGTTAAAATCAACTTCAAATCCTTTGTTGTTGTATTATCATTGGAGTTGTTCTTAATGTACATGACACTGGTGGAATTGTGGAATTTTTCACAAAGGCAAGAGACAAAATAAAAAAAAAAGATTGTTAAAATATGTGATTGTGATTTTCCAATAGCTCTGAAAATGCTGACAAAATAACTGCACATGAATGTATTATGTATATATAAATATTACTATCCTCTCATTTATTAATGTGTACATACGAGAACATATATCTGATTAGTTGTAGAAAGGTGTAGTGTAGAAATATTTCCATAGCTGTACTGTGCATATATAATACTACTATCAGGAACTCTTAAAATATTGCTAACAAACTAGCTATTATTTTGGGTATTATTTGTTGTTTCACTATTTATGAAAGAAATATTAGCATTACAAATTTACTCATGGCATGTCGGCAGTGTTTCTCCAAAAAAACAAGAGTTAACTCATGACCACAAAGGCAATGTGTTAAGATTAGAGAAAAGATTGGCCAGATGGCTGTAGAGGTATCTTTTACTTAAATTTGCTTAGATAAAATATTTATATGTTGGTTTCCATATTATTTAAATAATATAGAGTTATAATTGATTTTATTATTTTCTTTATCTCTCTCTCTGTTATAGTCTGTTTGTTTTATTGAAATGTAATTTAATATTTGAGCATGTCGCGGTTGTCTATAAATATGACTACATTTATAATCAAGAACATTTACTATTCACAAATGTATTGCCATGTAGATGACCTGTAATAAATAAATATATATAGTAGATATATGTATAATGTGGCCATATTGAGTTTAAACAAACTTATTAGTACACACAAATACAAAATCAGATCAAACTCGCTATTACCTATAGAATAATCTATTGTATACTGTTACTATTGCAGTAGTTATGACTTACACTTCTCTCTGTGGTTGTTATCATCTTCTTTTTCCTTATATTATCTTTTTTTTTTCTGTAGCACGGCAAATTGACTGTACGGTGCCTGATGTTAAGCACAATACAATCCAAAAACAATGGCGACCACCGAGAGAAACTCTGGTGGTCGTCGCTGTCATGCCGGCCTGCGTAAATGTCTATTCACATTACGCTTGAAGGACCCCATGTTATAGGAAGGAGGGAACACATTAGCTACTTTATTTGCTAGTAGCTAGTGAGCCTCTGCCCGTGATTTCGTGCGCGTGCAATAGTTAATTTGACACTAACACTAACGCAGTGGAAGCTCTCAAGAGGATAAAAACCCAATTTTGAAACATTCTTCATTGGTGCTCCGCTCCTATCGGTCTTAGCGTGATGATATATAGCCTATAACCTTCCTCGATAAATGAGCTATATAACACTGAAAGAATTTTTCAAATTGGATCAATAGTTCCTGAGATTATCCCCTACAATGTCACAAGTTCACAAACTTTACCTCTTTATAGTATTAGTATAGATTATAAATTTGTTAGTGAAGTTTGGAAAAACTTTTAGAATATTTGAGATATATCTTCAGTGTTCAGAAGTAGTACATCATTTTGTATAGGTTGTAAAAACAATAATTTATTATTTCAGATTGTGTCACTGTATGTTCAAAACAATCCATTACAAAATAATGACATGCAATGCATTATATCATTCATAGAAAACAATAAGATGACTTCTCAATTAAGTCACCAGACTGATGAATACCTAAATATAACTATAACTTTGTTACAATGCTTAAGAAATGAGGACCAGAGAAATGTAAATTTATGTCAGAAATTATTTATCAATATGACAAAATATTATAAAGAATGTAAAAAGAAGCTGGAATTTATAATTAAAGTTTTGAGAATGGATAACATTGAAACTGTATTTAGTTACCTGGATACAGAATTAAGACGTTATGTGGTCAACTTCTGTGGAAATATACTGTTCCCTATAAACAAGAAGTCATTTTTCATTAGTTACTTACAAACTTTGATCAGAAAGGACAATATTGAAGAACTTATTTTAGAAAAAGGGGATAACATACAATCAGTGTTAAAAATAATGAATGCATTTTTTGATACATCCAAGCAAGATGTGGAAAGAAAGATAAAATTTATAAGAGATTTTATTGACGTATTTGTCAGTTGCTTGCACAGTGAGAGTCAGATTGTATTCGCGTTCTATATTATGGTAGCAAACTTTCTGAACATGCAACAGAAATATATAATTACTGCGATGGAAATACCCGTAATAATATTCGAAGAGAATGACGAGAAAGTTAAAAGAGCTTTATTTCTCAACATGCTGGATATCCTTCTCGAAAATGAAGTGGATATAAGTGTACGTCTGACAGATACGTTTGGAGAGAAACTGCCGAAGGTTGAAACCAAAAAGACTTTCATGAATTTCCTGCAGACTGTTATAATGGGTCAGCTGAAATTAGAAGGGAAATTAGATAAAACGACCCTACAAATAATTAAAACAGCTTTGAAACTCGATCCTATGCTGATTGAACAGAAAATGACAGATATTCTGCCACCGATTATGTATACAAAGAAAAATAGTTCCAACATCATTGAATCTTACACAGAGATGTTGAATTGTTTGCTAGAAATGTTATTTAAACTAAGTCGAGGGGCACTATTTGTTAGTCAAATACTACCATTTATTAAAACATTTTTAGAGGCTTGCAACACTGAACAGTTCGAATTAAAACAGAAACTAAAAGAATGTTTGGATGCTGAGTTAGACTGTGAGAAATTAAAAAATAAAATAATCACAGGAAAAGATTTATTTCCGGATGAATGTGTGGAAGTGTTTGGAAAGTTGACCTATGATTTGATGTTCAGACAAAATAAAGAACTGCTGGAATCCTTGCAGAAGGATTTTGAAGAACATTGTTTGTTAATGTTGGATGAGGGATTTGTAAGTGAGTATTATTGTGCTTTATAAAAACTATGTCTATCTGTTAGTGTGGTTATGAATCGAAAACCACTGAACCAATTTACATTATTGTTTGTTTTGAATCAATCACATGTTTTCTATGAAAATAAAGGCAAACCCTTAACATTATATTTATAAGAGTGTTCCTCCAGCGATCGGTTGAACTTTGACCATAGAGAAAAAAAAAAATTTTTATTCATAACACTAAAACTCGTCAATAGTTACAAAGTAAAAAAAAGTATAAAGGAAATCGACTGAGAAACGCAGGAGCGAGACGTTCTTAATATTAACCGTTTCTCCACTGCCTATTTATAATATAATAGATTTCAAAATACGTATTCAGAAACATCCTAGAAAGTTTATTAACAAGTACCATGATATTGAAAAATAAATATCAATGATTATGAACGATACAATGATGACAAAAGTTGTGGTGATCTAGTGTTTTGATCGGTGGAATATCAATCCGATGTTCGCAGATTCGAATCCTGGCATGTGCCAACGAATTTTTCGGAACCTGCGTACATTTACCAACTTAAATTGGTAGCACCAGGCACCTAACTTTATTTGTTGGCAAGTCTTCTTGTAGACTATTCCTGCCATTGTCAAGTGAGTATCGATATTACAAGTTTCTTGATATAATTTCAAAGATGGTGGCCATCTTGATAGAACTTTCCATGGAGTTTTTATGGCATCTCAGAATTCATGGTCTGTGGTATTATTTTCCATTCACTTTACTTATTCATAATAAAAAAACTATATTACATAAATACCACCAATTTTACACAATATAGAGTCAAGTAACACAAGTGTTGTGATGTCAATAACACACGATTCAGATAACGACTGATTTATTTATATGTACCTACATATACAACATCTTCCCCTTAAAAATTAATGTATACAATATCTTCCCCTTAAAAAGATTACCCTTACATTTATTAAACAGTAGCAAATATATGGAAACAATTATAACTTTATATCATCTTATAAGATACTCGTTATGTACTAAACGTATTCTCGAAACTATCTCAGATTATGTTTACACAATGGCTTATGTCTTATCTATAAATTACAACTACAAAATACAATTTTATAGTTTATATATAAACATATAACAATCATTACAAAATAAATGCATAACAATTCTTATGAAATTTAATTACTTATTTTCTTACACAGTTTAAAAGTTT
>MU158866.1:149470-199701 GCA_015888305.1 Antheraea pernyi
AATGTTATTCAATTTACAAACTTCTACATAATTAGAATAGTAATCCACTACAAGTAAAAAATTATTTTTTCTAAATTCGAAGAGATCCGACCCTACCTTATACCATGGAAGCGGTGGTATCTCAACCGGCATCATAGGCTCTCTAGCGGGCGCGTTTAATCTCTCCTGACAAACTTTACAATGTTTCACATAACCTTCAATATCGCGGGACATATTTGGCCAAAACATGACTTGTCTCGCGCGCCTTTTGCACCGATCTATACCCATATGACCTTCATGGATAATCTGTAACATTTGTTCTCTCATCGATGAAGGTATCATCACTAAATCATTCATGAATAGTACTCCGTCAATTACGCACAAGTCGTCCTTAATAGACCAACAGCTTTTTACGTTATGAGAAACATTATATTTGTGATTAGGCCATCCATGATTAATATAATACAATAGAGATTTAAAAATTGCATCTGATTGGGTTGCTTTCTTAATTGTTGTAAGTTTCTGGTTTGAAATAGGTAATGAATTAACTATCATTTTGAGCTGATAAACTACATGTTTGTGAAGCTCTTCACTATATAAATCAGGCAGAGGAGCACGAGACAATGTATCCGCTATATACATATATTTACCTGGTACATAATTCACCACAATATCATAGCTCTGTATTCTCAACATCATACGTTGTAAGCGTGCCTGGACGGACATTAGAGGTTTTAAAAAAATATTTTCAAGCGGCTTATGATCAGTTTCAACTATAATTTTTTTTTTACCGAAAATATACTGATGAAATCTCTCACATGCGAACACAATAGCCAATAACTCTTTTTCAAGTTGTGCGTAGCGAGTCTGTGCGTCAGTAAGAGTGCGAGATGCATATTCAATGGGACGACCGTTCTGTAGGAGTACGGCTCCGAGCGCGTTATTTGACGCGTCGACAGATAGTGTTACGTCCCGCGACACATCATACAGCGCGAGAACGGGTGCCTCACATACGCTCTCTTTCAATATCTCAAAAGCAGACTGTTCACTCTCTTCCCAACGCCATTCATTATCTTTTTTTAAAAGATTATTTAAAGGTATCGCGTGTTTTGAATAGTTAGGAATGAACTTTGACAAGTAGTTAACTAACCCTAAAAATCGCTCTAAACTTTTTCTATCTGTTGGAGTAGGCATTTCTTTTACGGCTTTAATTTTATTATAATCGGGACTCATTCCCTTGGCACTAAACACATGGCCTAAATATGTAATCTGCTCCACCCCTATCTGACATTTATCTTTGTTAAATTTTAAATTTATTTCTCTAGCCCTTTCTAATAAAGCTTTCAACCTAATATCATGCTCATGCTTTGTTCTGCCCCATACTAGGATGTCATCAATAAAACTATCTACGCCCTCCAGATTTTCTAACAGTTGACGTAATTTGGCATGAAAAACTTCCGATGCACAACTTATACCAAAAGGCAGCCGAAGGAATTGATACCGTCCAAATGGTGTAGCAAATGTGCATAAGTCAGCACTCTGATTATCAAGTTGAATAGTCCAGAACCCGGAATTAGCATCTAGAACCGAAAAGTAGCGAGCAGTGTTTAATCGCGCTGCTAGCTCTGATACTGTCGGTAGTTGAAAATGAGCTCGTTGAACTGCACGATTGAGTTCACGGGGATCTAGACAAATTCTTATACCATCATTCTTTTTAGCTACTAGCACCAGTGGATGTACCCACCGTGTTGGATAGTCAACCTTCTTAATAACCCCTAATTGTTCCATTTTTAGGAGTTCTTGTTTTAAGGTGTCGCGTAATCCTAAGGGAATTTTTCTAGAAGCACATATTACTGGTCGAACCGTTTCGTCAACAGTTATATGATATTCTCCCGGTAAACAACCTAAACCCTTAAATAAATCATCGTAATTATTCATTATAATAGAATCAACACGTTTAATTAATCCTAACTGCACACAAGACTCCCGTCCCAACACGCTTTCACATCTCATATTGGCGATTACAACTAATATTTTGTACATTATTTTATTAAGTGTTATTGTTATTAGACACGTTCCCACTACAGGAATCGTTGTGTGAGTGTAAGACTCCAAAGAAATTTTTTTACGAACGATATCTGACTCACTGAACCCTAAACCGCGGAATGTGTCGTACGACATTATATTAACATCAGAGCCAGTATCTAATTTAAATTTAACATTTTTATTATTACATATTAGTACTTTATACCACGACTCGTTATTGTTTTCTGAGATCGTTAAGACATAAAACTGTTCATTTTCATCGGTATCATTAACATTATCGTTTTCCACATAATGTACTTGCCTAGTTTTGTCCCTGTCCTGTACTGGTGAACGATTTAACTTACACATTCTCGCGAAATGACCACGGTTACCGCACACAAAGCAAGTAATATTGCGCGCGGGGCATACTGCCCACTCACAACGAACATTTCCGCACCCGTTGCACCGCGGCTGCCGTGCCGGCTCCGCAAGCGCGCGGTCTGCGCGCCATGACGTCACCGCGCTCGATGCACCCGACCGAGGCAGCGCGGGCGCGCGCCTCTCATCGCGTCCTCGCGTACGCGTAGCGGCCCGCATGCCGCGCCCCCATCGCCGTTGGATTTCGTCTATATGTGTATTATTTGCTTGACCGATGCTACCCTCGATTTGTTGTTCGCTTTCTAACGTTATTTCGTCAGCTTGACATAATTTTATGGCCAAATCTAGGTCTAGGTTATCTGCACGCAATAACCGATTTCTGGTGCTAGTACTGAGAACGCTGCATACTATACGGTCTTTAATGAGATCATCTTCTAAAGTAGAAAACTCGCAATTTTTACTTATTAAGCGTAAAGCCGTTACATACTGGATAATTGACTCGCCCTCTTCTTGATTGCGCGTGAAAAACTTATATCGCACCAGTGTAGTATTTGTTTTTGTACCAAAATAATTGTCGAACTTTTTTAACACTAAAGTAATATCACTTCTCTCAGCTTCATTCTCAAACTGAAAGGTTTGATATATATCAAAACCTTGTGGTCCAATCAGATTTATAAGTAAGCTTGCCTGGATTTTCGTGGGTTCCTTATAAACTCCTGAGGCATTGAGAAACACCATGAATTGTTGTCGCCAGCGTTTCCACCCGTCGGCCCGGCCGACAGGTCCACCCTCCATATTGAATTCTGCAGGAGGCCGCGCGTGCTCCATTTGTAATTAACAGTTTCACTCGATATGTGATGTTAACTTGAATGTCAATTATCGCACACAATGTACAAGTATACTATAACACAAACTATTACTCAATAAATATGGTAATTATTGTTTAAACTATTTTTTACACCGCTGCCACCATGTTGTGATGTCAATAACACACGATTCAGATAACGACTGATTTATTTATATGTACCTACATATACAACAACAAGATTATAAATAAAATATAAAATCCACTACATGACAGACCAAAATCCCGCCAAAAACTTCAGGCACCTAACTTATCAGTCGTAAATCAAAGGTCGTTACAAAGATTTTACACTATATATGTCAGATGATGCAAATCGATGATTAAAAATGAAAACCACAACATAACAAGTTACGTTACTACCGAAAACTGAAAAAAAAATGTTTCTTTTTACAAAAATTACTTCAATATAGCCAAAATGTTGTTGCAAATTTCAGGTCCGTCAATAATAACATTAGCGGAAGTGTTATCCGCCATTTTGTCTTCGTTCCTACGATATAACAAAATGGCTGACCATACAGTACCACAGCAAATTGCTGAGGATTTCTGGGATTCGTACAAGAAATTCGAAACTGAATGTTTAACAAAATATGGTGAATGTGTTTTGAAACTTAGTTATGTAAGTATTAACCATTGAAACTTTTTTTTGTATTTATATATAATATGGTGTGTATATGTGTTTATTTTTTTTATGTATTCTCTAGTAACTTAAAAAAAAAAAAAGATATTAGCGGGCACGGCGAACGTTGCTTTGCCTTGATAATAAAAAAATCCTAAAATTGAAACCGCAGCACCACTATATATTGCAATTGTGAATCTAAACCATTCTTGAATCCACCTGTTCACTTACAAAAAATTTCATTAAAATCTGTCCAGCTGTTTAGGAGGTGTTCAGTCACATACTCACGGACGGAAAAATTATATATATATATATTTGTAGGTGGTAGAGCCACGCTGAAGCTATTACTGGTTTCAGCATGAGTGGGTCGGCTCGTCCGGGGTAGTACCACCCTCTCATAGAAAACCGACGTGAAGTAACAGTGCTTGCATTGTTCCGTTTGGTTCGGTCAGTGAGAGTGCCTGAGGCTGGCACTTCCCTTTTCCCCCTCCCCGTTCCCTCTCTTTCCTCCCCCCAAACACAGGCTGGCAACGCACTTGCGACTCTCCTGATGTTCGTTAGCCCCCTATAATATAAAAAAAATAGATTTCGTATATTTAACAATTGTAATTGTGAATTGTCCATTATTTCTGTTTTAAAATTTTATTGATTTTTTAAATTAATATTAATGTCAATTTATAAATTTGATTAACTCCTTAATTTAGTTTTGAAATGATTAAATTGATGAATGAATACTCCTTGGTATTTGTCATTGGTCATGCCAAATATAATTGATACTGACACTGTGATTGGTCATGCCAAATATAATTGATACTGATACTGTGATTGGTCATGCCAAATATAATTGATACTGATACTGTGTGTGTACAAATGTAAATCAATACTCAGACAAGAAAAAGCAGCATAGAATAACCCACCCACGCATTTTTAATAGATTTGACATAACTTTTCCAGAATGCACCATTACTACTGTCGTTTTTGAAAGTATGTCAGAACTTCGCGCAGTTAAAACTGCTCAATATCAAATATAGTAATGTAAAACTGGATATATCACAACCTGTTAGTACATCGGAGGTTTTTGACTTTAATTTTTTATTGCCATGCTTGTCGAGCGAGCAATGGATAACGCTTGCGTCGAGAGTATGTGATGATGAAGCGGTGTTGGTGTTGGTAAGTGATTTATTTTTATCCTCACTGATATCTTGTCATTTTTTTATAAGTAAAATGATAAATATCTACCGTTCATAACTTAAAAAATTACTGAATAGATGTCGGCTTTTTTTTAATTCTTAGGCACTCTGATTTTTATTTTAAAAAGATTGTCACGATAGCTTTATTCAATACTAGCTGACCCGTGCCCACTTTGTTGGGCAGTAATACGTAAGCGTGGAATGGTTATTTTGCGCTAAAACGCAGCGGAAGCTCTGAAAAGGAAAAAATACCCCAATTTTGCAACATTCTTCATTGCTGCTCCGCTCCCATGGGTCTTAGCGTGATGATATATAGCCTATAACTTTCCCTGATAAATGAGCTATATAACACTGAAATAATTTTACAAATCGAACCAGTAGTTCCTGAGATTACCCCTTACAACGTCACAAACTCACAAACTTTACCTCTTTATAATATTAGTATAGATGAAGTTACTGAATCGAATTATCTTTCCCAAAATAAAAGTAACCTAAGTTACTCCTTATAACAGCAATAAACGTCCCGTCAAAATTGGTCCAACCGTATCGAATGTAAGAAAAACGTGGACTTTGCTAATACTCTTTGCACACGGAAAATTGTTTCGCATTTGTATATTATAGGTCAAACGACAAAAGGTACAGCAAAAGAACAGACGGAAGTGTTTATTTTATTTTTGGCAACCAATCTTCTAGTTGATTATTACTGCCATTGTCGAGTAGGTAAATACAATACAAATTTCTTGCGATCATTTCAATGAACTAAGAAAATGGTGGCCGTCTTGTTAGAACTTTCCAGGCAGTTTTTGTGGCAAGTCAGAATCTATGCTCCAAGTGAAATGAAGTGGTCACTAGTGCACAATAATTAAACTATATTATGTAATACACCACCATTAATACATAATATAAAGCCAAATAACAAGATTATGAATAAAATATAAAGTCCACCACATGACATTCCAAGATCCCGCCAAAAAGTCAAGGACGGAAATTGTGTATGACATCTCATACGTCAAAACAATTTAATTACATATCCAATATCGAGATTAGCCGAAACAAACAGGCACAAAAAATTTAAAAATTGTTTTTTTTTTATTATAAGTAACTTATGTACTTTCATATCCATTTAGTAGAAAATATTAAAAATTATTTTGACATTACAAATGAGTACTTCAATTTTCTTTAATTGTCTTAGATTTCTTATGATTTTCCCTTTTCAGGATAATCTACTATTAGTTAAAGCTATGGCTATTGAATTATTATGCGTTCAAGAATCGACTGAACCTTTAGTAGAATCATTAAAAACAACAAAAACTAACCTAATCAAACAAATATCCGCCAACACTGAAATGATTGACTCAAATAATTCTTACGCAAAAGTATTGTTTCGAAACTTAGATAGAAGTCAATACAAAATACTAGCGAAAAGTTTGGTCAAGTCTTATTTGAGTAATGGTTCTTTGAAATTAATAGAATCGGAAGAAATCGGCAGCAATATGCATCTACTAAGCACTTTAGTTATAGAAACTGTTAAATCTGTAACTAAATGTTTTGAAAATTGCGAACATTTAACAAAATCGCTAAACAAAAGCGATTTTAATATTTGCCAATTTGCAAAAGAGAATAACATGGCTGATTATTTTTCACAATTAACTTTAAAAGCAGACGTTCAAGGTACAATAAAAATGTGCATCGACTTAATCAAGCGATTGCGAGTTCCATATTTAGAAGAAAACTACCATTTGGTAGTAATTTTCGTGATTCTAGCAATAAAAAAATGTTGCCAATCGAAAAAAATACGTCGAAGCGTCGATCAAATTATGCAGAGTATATATGAATTGAGTTTAAAGCCTCCGGATTTGTATAACCTCTTTCCTGTTGATTATATATTCTCTTTTGACGATACGACCTTAATTAATTTGTTAACATTGAAGATAAAAACTTCAAATAATCTATTAGTTATTAAATGCATACTTGAAACAGCTGTGAAAAGAGTAAGAACTAATAGCGACATTGTGAAAAGTATAATTAATATTCTGTTAACGAAAAAAGAGGCAATTAAAGCAGATTTGGATAGCTTTAGTGATCCAGTTTTTCAGATCAGCTGTATAATCTTACCTTTGATTGCAAAACAGAAGAAAGCGATAACCGCGAGTGCTTTCAGAACAATATTAGCAGATTTACAAGAGAAGTTACATAAAGAATTTTTGGAATCATTTAAAAGTATTGATTTTAATCGAAATGGTAATAATTTGGATATTACAAAAACTACCGATGACAGTATGGTAGATTTTGATAGTGATATGGCAACACTGAACGCAATGGCAGCATACTCTTTGACGCTTTCAAAGTACTGTGAGACAACGGATGTAGAAGAAATAAAGAATTTAGACTGTCTGTGGTCAGGACTGGAATATTTCTTTAAAAACGCTGTAAGTATAAATGTCTTCTTTTGGGACTGTGAATTAGAGTTTAAGAAACGATTATGTGTAACGAAAAAGAGATAGCTGTGATAAATGTGTGTATATGTTTTAGGCAATGAGAGAACGAGATAGTATATTCTTAATGTACTCGAAATATATACAAAAAGAGAGCGAGAGAAACATTGAAATCTATAGCATAGTATTTTCTGTTAGATCGTAGTGACACACTCACACATCGCAAACTTTTAAAAATGAAAAATGATTCATGAAAAATGATGAAAAAATGATTTAAAAATGAAATGATCCTCTTAAAAATTATCAGAATACTAAGTTTCACTTCTACCACATGTGAACAACGCATAATTTTTTGCTTACACTATGTTTTTTTTTAGTTAAAAGTAATTTGAAGGCTAAACAGACAGCGAAGTCTTTAACCCTGACTGAATATCGTGAATGTAAATGTAACTTTGTTTGTTACGCTTTCAAACCTTAACCATACACATTGTCAAGGATACAGAAAAGGACACAGGGTTGACATCTGATACCAAAAAATGAAGTCTGGTTTCATCCAGAAAAATGTACTATTTTCGAGGGACAGGTCAAATTTACATTATCGCAAGCTAAGACACGAATAATAGCTAGTATTATTATAAAAATCTATAGTTCCGTACGTTAAACTTTTGTCCAGAATATATAATAATGTCAACTATACTACTGTCCTTTGATATTCTTGCAATATTGAAAAATATGCCATACAGTATTTAAGTGTGTAGGTGGTAGAGCTACGCTGAAGCTATTAATGGTTTCTGCATGAATGTGCCGGCTCGCCTGGCGAAGTACCAAACTTTCAGAGAAAATAGACGTGAAGTAACAGTGCTTGCATTTTTGCGTTTCGTTCGGTCAGTCAGAGCGCCGGAGGCCCACCTCGCCTTTCCCCTTCCCTTACTCCCCTTCTCCCTCAAGACAAATTGGCAACGCACTTGCGAATCCCCTGGTGTTGCAAGTGTCTATGAACGGTAGTGATCACTTAATATCAGGTGACCCACCTGGCCGTTTGCCTCCTATGATATAAAAAAAAAAAACAAAAAAAAAAGTATCAATCGAATTGCCAACGCGAAAGATTTAAGAACTTTTCAATTTTGATATAATATATTGGATTATTGAAGTGTCGATTCGAATCCCTCAATGAGCCCGAGTTTTCGATAAAGGAATACATCATGATGAAATTGTAGCATGGCGGTAGGGCTATTCCTAAGTCCGCCTGTCAGGCCAGCTATTACTCTCAAAATGAAAATTTGTTGCTAGATAAGATATATGGGTGTGGTCCGGCTACTACACTCGAGAGTCAATTCTTTGAATATCTTCTAAAACCTATAGGATATTTTATTCTTTTTCTCCTTTGCACATTGTAATAATAAAGGAAATGACAAACTTATGTTATTACATAAGCTAGCTGACCCGTGCCCACTTCGTTGGGCGGCAATAGGCATTATCAAGCTACAACTTTTTTCTAGAACTCAAACATAAATCTCTCATCGTTAAGGCAGCGTTCGTAGAAAACGTTTTCGTTCGACCATTTTTTCTCCGACTCCCCAGATATTACCACCTACAACCTCACAAACTTTACCTCTTTATGATATTAATATAGATAATATAATTATTTAATAGCTTCTGCCCGTGACTTCGTACTCGTGGAATGGTTATTTTGCGCTAAAACGCAACGGAAGCTCTGAAAAGGAAAAAATACCCCGATTTTTCAACATTCTTCAATGCTGCTCCGCTCCTATGGGTCTTAGCATGATGATATATAGCCTATAACCTTTCCTGATAAACGAGCTATATAACACTGAAAGATATTTCCAAATCGGACCAGTAGTTCCTGAGATTACCCCTTACAACGTCACAAACTCACAAACTTTACCTCTTTATAATATTAGTATAGATTTATAGGGAAGTAAACTAACTGCCAAGATAGAGGGCAACCTTGTGTGGTGATTAGAAGGGCAAAGATTCTGTTTCCATACAGTATAATTTAAGTGTACATTTTTAAATAAGTGTAAATACTTAAATCTTTAAATATAAATGTTATTATTTAATTTTTTTTAATGTAAAACTCTTCGCTTCAAACTACTCTTCCTTGTTTTGACTCCGCAGAAGCAATTGCCAGTGTAAATGCTTCGTTTCAATGGAGATTACAATATATTTTACACAATAAGTGTCGTGTGAATAATTTCAATGTTCCAACAAGATTATGGCTCTCTTTTTAGAACTTTCCAGAGAGTTTTTGTGGTATCTCAGAATTCATGGTCCGTGGTAATATTTTCTATTCAATTCACTTATGAACAATAACCAAAATGTATTACGTAAAATACCACCAATTTTACAAAATATAGAGTCAAATAACACAAGATTATGAATAAAATATAAAATCCACTACATGACAGACCAAGATCCCGCCAAAAACTCCACCACTTCAAACTTTTGAAAAGAAATTCTCAGAGTGAAAACTTTAAAGACTGATCGAAATTAAACATTATTTTGTATACATATTTCAGATAGAAACAATACAAAACTCATCATCGACAACGCAACACATAGAAACCTCGCTCAAACTGATTATAGTGATTTTGAGATATATAAAAAAACTCGAAACACACTACATTTTCCACGAAAAGGATAAATTCTTCATCAGCGTATGGCAGAGTATTAAAACTAGATTGATTTTGATGAACAGTGACAGTGAAGTGAGCGGATTTCATAGTTTTGTTGAGGATATCTCTGTAGCGTTGAAGTTTCTATGTGAGTTAACATCTGTGGAGTGTTTTGTGAGCAATTTCGTTCGTGACCTAACAACTTTAGTCGTTTTAGAGGTAAATATTTTTTATTTATATAACAAACACCTCTTTTATAAGCAATTTTCTAGTAGATTATTACTACCATTGTCAAGTAGGTAATGATAAATACAAGTTTCATGGGATCATTTCAATGAACTAACAAAATGGTGGCCGTCTTGTTATAACCTTCCAGGGAGTTTTTATGGTAACTCAAAGTCCATGCTCCGTGGTATTATTTCCCATCCACTTCACTTTTGCAAAATAACCATAAATATATAATCCAGTACATGACATCCCAAGAGCCGGCCAAAAACTCTAACAGTGTTATGAAAAAAAAGTTAAATACGTATTGAATACTTGCTTTAAAAAGGTTTTGTATTAAATACACCTCGCTCGCCGGATGCAAGTTCGCGTTATCCTTTTCGCAAGTCTAGCCTAACGTAACCAAAGCGACACAAAAGAGCAAGGTGGCGAACATTCAGCAAGCACGGTGCATTTAATTCGAAACCTTATTAAAGCAAGTATTCAATACGTATTTAACTTTTTTGTAATAACACCGTAAGACACTGCTTATTAATGCTAGTTGATGATGGCTCAGTATATAGTAACTAAGCTTCCAGTTAAAGAAGACATAATAGTGAAACCATAACATGGTAGTACGTCTATGGGAGCTAATGGGCTCCTTCTGTTAAGCTACAATTTCGAAGTTGTAATTTTTTTGCCAAGCACCTTTATACATCTTCCTATAACTACCATTGCAGAGTTTTTGGCGGGATTTTGGTCTGTAATGGATTTTATTTTTTATTCCTAATCTTGTGTTACTTGACTCCATATTGTGTAAAATGGGTGGTGTTTTATGTAATATAAAATGTTTATTGTGGATAAGTGAAGTGAATGGAAAATAATACCATGGACGGCCACGTAAGATCGCCACCATCTTGTTAGTTAATTGAAATTATATCAAGAAACTTGTAATATACTCACTTGACAATGGCAGTAATAATCTACTAGAAGATTGGTTGCCAAAAATGGAATGGAAGAGGAAATTTTAATACTATTAACTAGTCAACAATGGCAGTAATAATATAAAAGATTGGTTGCCAAAAATAAAGATTAAAAAAACTACCATTGATGGGGCTGGTGGGACCGTGTAAATAGGCCCCACCAGGATATGCGGTAAAATGAATAGGAAGCGTGGGAGCGGTTGGTAGTGGCCTTGCCTATAAATAAATAAAATAGCAAGAACCCCAAATAACAGCGTGGACTGACCTGCAACTCAGCACCTCGTACGGAGAAGCGGCGTCCCAAGCGAAATATGTGATGACTGCGAGTTGGTCTCCAATCTCCTCAAGCGGGCGGCGTAAATAAATGCTATTTTGTTTCTTCCCGTGCGGACACCATATAATAACTCAGCGTTTACAATATATATTTTAATGTGGTGTAAAAACGTTGCGGAGTATATGCGTAGTATTGCGGAGTATTATTGTTGCGGTGAAAATATATGGAAGAATAATGACAAGATTTTATTTTCTTCTTTTTTTCTTCTTATTTGTCACAATGACATCCAAAAAGTTTATATCTAAGGCGTCTGCATTCTCCGTACTTGATCAATGAGATCCAGGCCATAAACACATCTCATTATCTGGAGCGCAGCTATTAAATTTATTTATAAGGGGCCAACCAACCATTGCAAACCAATATCGCCAATATATCATAATCTTAGGACACATCTTGGTCAAATTTTTATACAATAATACTATATTATGATGGTTTCAAGAAAGTATTTCATATTAAAAAACAATGTTCTAATTTCAATGTTTTTAGAAAAAAATATGTTCAATTTTTTCTAGTATAAAACGTATTGTGAATAGATCCGTAATCACATACCTTAGTTACTAATAAGTTAATAATTTTATTTCAAAAACCAACAACAATACTAAAAGATAAATCCTTATCACACCCAACATCATATTAACAGAGGTTTCGAAATATCTTTGGTCTCAGTGTCTAAAATGAAACATTGTCTAAGTATGTTGGATAAATTATTTGTATTGTATTAATTACATGTCTTAGTAACAAGTTAATCATCATCATATATATTATTATAATACGTGAAGCCTAAACTTTGTATCCCTTTTTAACGGAATTGGGCGAACTGATGAACGTAGCCACGATTTAAATGGTGGTAGAGCCACGCTGAAACTATTACTGGTTTCAGCATGAATGGGTCGGCTCGCCCGGGGTAGTACCACCCTCTCATAGAAAACCGACGTGAAGTAACAGTGCTTGCATTGTTGCGTTTCGTTCGGTCAGTGAGAGCGCCGGAGACCCATCTCCCCTCCCCTCTCCTCTCCTTTTCCCTCCCCTAACCCTTCCCTCCGAAAGATGGCAACGCACTTACGACTCCTCTGGGGTTGTTAGTGTGCATGGATGGTGGTGATCACTTAACAGCAGGTGACCCACCTGTTCGTTTGCCACCTATGACATAAAAAAAAAAAAAAAACGTGAAACTTGGCATAGTTAAAGTTTATATGGAGGAGATGTGCAGAAAGCTATTTATTTTATATAAAATTCATTAGAAGTACATTAAATTAATTAAAATATGCATTACTCACACTACTGCTTCAATTTTACACAACATATACACACATGTAGATAAAAAAGACATTTTGACATCTGTCAATAAAGAACTTCAAAAAGGTTGTGAAGGAGATTGCTATGCTTGACTGTATGTATTATTTTACACTTACGTTCCAACTACCCTTTTTCATTCTACATTCTACAATGATATTATAACATAATACCCTATGACAAAAGCACCCTAATAAAATTCAAACTTAAAAAAAAATCAATGAACTATGGTCGAATGTCGACCTCTGGGCGCCCACTAGTTTTATAAATTACACCAACCAACCGCAATAATAGCAGAATTCTTTTCAAATCTTGTATCATATAAGTTGTCTAAACATTTCAGTGGCTAAAATGCAATATGTTCAATATTAAATGTACTATACTGAATTATAGACCAGTAACTATATATCTTAGTAGCAAATTAATTATATTATTTCAAACACCAACCACAATAATAAAAGATAAGTCCTCTTCACAACTAACATCATGTAAGGTTTCTAAATATCTTTGTTTTGTGTCTAAAATCAAACATAGTTGGACCTAAATTTGCGATATTGAATTATGGAAAATTAATTATACATCTTAGTAACAAATTAATTATATTATTTCAGAAACCAACCACAATATTAAAAGATAAATCCTCTACTCATCTAACATCATATAAAGTTTTAAATATCTTTGTTCTGTGTCTAAAATCAAACATAGTCAGACCTAAATTTGCGATATTAAATTATGAACCATAAATTATATATCTTAGTAACAAATTTATTATATTATTTCAGAAACCAACCACAATAATAAAAAATAAAGCCTCTACACATGTAACATCATATAAGGTTTCTAAATATCTTTGTTCCGTGTCTAAAATCAAACCTAATCGACCCTAAATTTGCGATATTGAATTATGGATAATTAATTATATATCTTAATAACAAGTTAATTATATTATTTCAGAAACCAACCACAATAATAAAAGATAAATCCTCTACACATCTAACATCATATAAGGTTTCCAAATATCTTTGGTCGCAGTGTCTGAAATCAAATGTAGTCGTTCCTAAATGTGCTGCCCTGTCGAAATTAATGTACCGTTCGTGTCAAAACTTAAGATCTTGGTTACGGCAACACTTCGAAGTGGACAGTGTTGCCGGTAAAAAAAGAAAAAAAATCAATTTGCACAATGACGGCGAAGATATCACGAAGATAATTAAGGTCAACGAAAACATTTGTGAACTATTAAGATTACATCTGGATACACTGGCTGAAGTTATTTTAAATGCGAAAAAGGTAATTATAAATGGATGTTAAAGTTATTATTACTTATGACTGATTTTATGTTGACTTTATTGACCTAAGAAGAAACCATAGTGACTCGATTAGCCAGTGTATGTTGATCTAGCCAGCGTCTTTTATTTGGGTAATTCAGTTGTTAACAATTATCGATGAATTTTAAATTAACCATGGTTTTTGACCATTGTAGAGTATTCCTACATTAAGGCTATGTACAAACACCGTGTCAATCCACTTGGTTTAGATAATACAGTAACTTTTAACTTTAAAAGATGTAAAAGCATGATGATAGTGCTTGTTCACATTGGCATAGAAGTATATAGTGGAATGTTTTGTATGTCGTTCTAGGCAACTTATTTTTTGGATTGCGATGAGCGTTTTTTTAAATTAAATTATTTTTAATACACGGTATAACAGATTAATATAATATAACGGACCAGCTATACTCAACCTGCGGCCCCCCAGGTCTTTGTAGTTAGCCCATTGGACTATAAAATTTTGTGCCCATCAGAAAAACTATAATCAAGACAGACTAAATGAAATAGATCACTGATGATAACCCGACCGCAATGCGTTCCTTATGATATGAGGGTTGTACCAATTTTTTTTTATTGGACAACCATTTTTGACATTAATACATTGTTAATTTGAAATTAGGTTTTTTTTTAATTTAATATCTAAATATTTGTAGTTTGTGATTGTCGACAAATGCTCTTTTTTGAATTTCGAATATAACTATGTAAAACTCAAAAATGGCATACGCTCCCTTTTCTATATATGGCAATATAGTTAGTGTGGTGTATTAATATATATAATAATACCTTTTTTTTTTTTTATCGTGTTGAACCAAAAACTCCACGGTAACCTACACCGCACTATCCTGTCCTGTGCTCACTTCTTGGTCAGTAAACATTTTTACTTGTCATCAAATTATGAATGTGATTCGGTCATGCTATCTATGTATGCTATGTAACTGTGTATTTTGATAAGAATTCATAGTTGTTGTTGATAATATGACCAATAAACATCACTTGACGATTCAAATTATTAAAAAAAATATATATATATTAAAAAAAAATAGTTTTTGTGACTTAAATATAAAAGTTAGACATATGCTGTCGTTGACTTTTTTGTAGGCATTATCAAGCTCTACAACTTTGCCCTAGAACTCAATCATATATCTCTCATCGTTAAGGTAGCGTTCGTAAGAACCGTTTTCGTTCGACTTCTTTTAGGAAAAGTCTTTTCATTTTTCGGGTTAACATATAGCCTATGATATATACAAATAACGTGGCTTTCTATTGGTAAAAGAATTTGCAAAATCGGTTTAGTAGATCTAGATCCCCCCCTACAACTTCACTAGCTCACAAATTTTACCTCTTTGTAATATCATTATTATTGGTATAAATAGTAGTAATGGGAGTTATTTCCTCCGCACACCAGACTAGGCCCCCCTCGGCAACTGCTCAAGCCTAGGTCCGTTCCCTCGGCGTGGAGCCCTTGAGTACGCTGCTCGCGCGATACAGTGACACAAGATCTTACATCACTGCGACAACATCACTCATATCACCTCCACACACGTGCACGCATGCACGCTTACACATGCAAGTGGAAGGGTTTTATCTTTTTTCTCTTATCAAACTGAAATCGTTTAGAATATTATCCGATACGAAATATATATAAGAGTTGTTGAATTATGTATGCTTGGTAAACATATATGTTTCAACAACTCATATATGTATGAATAGTTATCTTACATAGATCGCGAATTGCATGTATCAGGCAACAGCCAAAGCCGAGGTGTGCCGCGCACCCTTGAGCTAGTTGTCGAAATAAAATCGGCTGAGTGCCTTAAGCGCTCGCCTTAGTAGCCCGGTGAAGCTGTTAAGACCTTGCTTGGTCAATAGCGTAGTCAGTTCGAAAAAAAAAGGAGTTATTTAAAGTATTTATCAAACATTAGAACCTCATCTTTTAAGGACAGATCACTTGTATGTCGTATGTAGAATTTCTGATGGTAATAAACCTTATTTTGGATATGTTTTTCTAGAAAAAAATGCTGGTTCAGAGTAATAAGTCAAATTTATCTTAATGCGGCTTGCATTAAACACAGACAAATGCTTATTTTGCTTAATGCTCAATATTTCTTTTACAGTTATCACTAGATTACAAGTTCATTGATACAATATTTTCCCTCCAACATATGATACATTATGTAATGGGTGTTGCCAACTCGCAAGTACGATGCGAGGTTTCGGCGAAAGCTTACTTTGAACTTTATGAAGGTTGTATTAAAGTACTGAATAATTTGTTGGTGTCTCGGGAGGAGGTATTGGAGGATCGGTGAGTGATCTATATAATAATATATATATCATTAAAATACAGTTCATTTGAAAGTCAACAATGTCAAAACACAATATACTTCATATAACACTAGCTATAGTGGTATCCTTAAGCGCATTGTATATGGGGATCTTGCGCTTATCACACCTAAGTAGTGTCGTGATAACATCTTTTCCTTTACCACTCTCTCCTATCAGATGTCATCTCAGTATTCACACCTTTTATACACATCACACAATCCATCCCCACCTTTTTCGGTCTTCCTCTAGTCATATATCTGTCCACCTTCATACTTAAAACTTATATTTACATGACTTTCATTTCTCCTCACAACATGCCCGTACTATCATCATCAGTCTGTTAGAGACCCACTGCAGGGCCATAAGCCTCTTCCCGGAGGAAGGAATGCACATAATCACCACGCCCGCATTGGCGATTTCAAACTCTGAGAAATCCACAGTTGTATATTTTTCCCACATACAGTAGTACTACAAGAACATTTCTCAGGTTGAGGTTTCCTCACGATGTTTTCCCACACGTGCACGCATACACGCTTACACATGCAAGTGGAAGGGTTTTATCTTTTTTCCCTTATCAAACTGAAATAGTTTAGAATATTATCCGATACGAAATATATATAAGAGTTGTTGAGTTATGTATGCTTGGTACACATATATGTTTCAACAACTCATATATGTATGAATAGTTACTTTAGCTTAGGTTAGCTTACATAGGTCGCGAATTGCATGTATCAGGCAACAGCCAAAGCCGAGGTGTGCCGCGCACCCTTGAGCTAGTTGTCAAAATAAAATCGGCTGAGTGCCTTAAGCGCTCGCCTTAGTAGTCCGGTGAAGCTGTTAAGACCTTGCTTGGTCAATAGCGTAGTCAGTTCGAAAAAAAAAATTATTATATGAATTAAATATTTTCAGTTGGCCAAATTATATGCAATGCTATAGAGCTCTGATACTATCTCTCTGCGAGAGATCGAGTTCCCACATCAATATGGACAGACAGACAGAGGAAAAACTGGCTGAAACTGCATATAACATCGAAAAGTATGTATTTTTTTTATTTAGGTCCTAGTGACCTTTTTTTTTTTTATTTACGTGGGGAAATCCCTTATGGATACGCCACCCTCTCGGGGGAGAGGATGGGTATGGGTTATGTCCGACTCGCACAGACTAAAACCCCACGGTGTACCGTCCGACCGTATTGTTGGGGCGGCAAGGGATCGAACTAAGCTATTCCCCTTAGATAGCCGCCCCAGCAGTCCGCCCGGCGGTAGGTGGCCGCCGGGCTCCATCCTAATAGGGAGACAGACTGGGTACACACCAGCTGCCTCTCCTCGCCGACCGGACCCGTGCAATGAGGAGATGGGCCCCCCGGCCCACCCCCTCAGGTCCGGCTATGGTGGTGGGAGGAGAAGGGCAAATCGCCGCCTCCTCCCTCCGGTCCTCCGTTGGCGGAGACGGCCACTCAGAGGGTCATCTTCGCGGACCCTCTCCGCCGCCTCCTTCTGCGAGATGACGTCCTCGCAGAAGGTGGCCATCGCAATCCATGCCTCTTCGCTGCCGAGCATGGCCGAAACCACACTCGGCAGCGACAAATCCAGCCCTACCGCCGCAGTCAGAATGCGGCGCTGTCCCTCCCACGCAGTACACTCAGACAGGGTGTGCTGCGCGGTATCCTCCGCAGCGCCGCATTCATGGCATGCGGCGGTTGGCTCCCTACGAGCGATCTGATGCAAGTACCACCCGAAGCAACCATGCCCGGTGAGTACCTGCACCAGTCTGAACGACAGGGAGCCCCAACATCTCCCTATCCAATCCGGCAGGACCGGGCGGACGGCGTCAATAGTGTAACGTCCATACCGCTCGTCCGCCAGGTCCCGCCTCCATCGTTCCTTCGCCTCCTCCCGGCCCTCCCTTCTCTTGGCCTCAATCTCCCTGGGAGCCGGAGGCTCCCCGATACTCTTTCTTGCCGCCGTAAATTTGTACACGGCGGCAAGAACTCCCGCCTCCAGCTCCCAGGGCAGGGAGCCAGGTCCTAGTGACCTACACCGACTTAGTATTTGTGCGATTGTATTAATATGAGGTTCAAATTATCTGAAGGATTTAAATAACCCCTCCGCTGATTTTTTAAGACCTAAATCTCAAAATGGCGGATAATGTCTTTTTTTTTTATTTCACTATATCGTAAATGTCATGATTGAGTAAAAAAACAGTTCATAAAAATAAATTTTACAGTACCTACATATTGAATTGTTTTCTCTAAGTTTTATGATGAATCAGGTATTAAAAAGCTTATGCTACGAACAGACTGTTGACCTGTGCCTCATGAGGTCTGCATTCGTTTGTATGAAGCTTAATTCTTTACGGTGTTATTACAAAAAAAAGTTAAATACGTGTTAATTACTTGCTTTAAAAAGGTTTCGTACTAAATGCACCGCGCTCGCCCGAGGCGAGTTCGCGTTATCCGTTTTCGCAAGTCTAACCTAACGTAACCAAAGCGAGACAAAAGTGCAAGATGGCGAACATTCAGCGACCGCGGTGCATATAAAACGTAACCTCTTTAAAGCGAGTATTGTAGTCCGGTGAAGCTGTAAAGACCCTGTCGGGTCAATAGCATAGTCAGTTCGAGAAAAAAAAAAGCGAGTATTTAATACCTATTTAACTTTTTTGTAATAACACCGTTACGGTTTTAAATCCCCCTGGAAAGCTTCTTTAAGATGAACGCAATATGTATAGTTTCATAAAAACTGTTCACTAGTTTTATGTCTGAAAGGAAAACAAACATCATCTTTACAACCACTCTTAGTTCATAATATTGATTTTATTTATACTTAACCACTCCGAACGCAATTTTACCAATGATAGGTCCATTACTTCCATAGACTTCTAGAAACATAACCTCTTTATAAATAATCATAGTAGCTTAGACAAAGTTGTAAATTTTCAGATTAACCCAATCAATTTCAAAAAGGAAGAAACATGTATCCAGAATTGCTGCATATACGGTCGGCGATGTTTGTACTTTGCTAGAAAAGACAGCGCCGACACGAACAGTCCGACAACATATCGAGAATTCAGTCGCTTTACTGATACAAGCATCGGATTCGACATACGCGATGGCATTCTTGAAGAGGGCTTTGGCAGGTGCCGCAGGACAGATGACTATGACAAACCTATACACTATGTATAAAAGATATCATAAATATGTTGGCAACGCTTGAAAAATGTAAATTTATTAATATTAAATCGTATAATAATATAACAATTTTTATTTTATTTTTTAGATTAGACAATAAATAAAGTATCCTAAGTACTATTGGTGGTGCTTCCTTCGATCGGAAACCACCAGTGATGCGAATCAAATGCGAGGTCAGCGAGAGAAGTAGTAGCGAATGTTGTGATCATTTACCGGCTGGTTTGGTTCGAGGTTCGATGCCGGTGGTCGGCGCCGACCAATTGCGATGGTGCAAAATAGGTTATGGCGATACGAGGAGCGCGCGATTCCTTTAAGACGCGACGAGCTTCGCCTACGATGTGCGCAAACGAACTGGTGGCCGGCGACACAAGCTCCGGGAACGATCAACAAACAAAATGCTCCCACCCTCGTTGATACATTTTTTCCTAATTGACTATTTACGCGGCCGCAACAACTATCTTTAATTACAAACCGCCCTTCAGCCGTTTAAGCGCGATTCATATATAAACATATAGGTATAGTAACCAGCTTTTGACTTGACACGTTGGGGACTAGAGTGAGACGTCCGAATAAGTTAGATTTAGGTACTTCAGTTGTGTAAAGCGTTAAAGTAATGATTACGGTAGACAAAGATAATGCTATACCAAACCGAATCTTTATCAAGTGGATAATATTAATACAAAGTGTTCTGTAATGATTTTTAATGTAGCAACAAGATGGCGGCCGTTTGTTAGAACATTCCAGAGACTATAACATCTGAAAATTCATACTCCGTGGTATTATTTTCTAACAATCTTGTTTGTGCCCAGTAAATATAGTACATAAAAGGCTACGAGTATTTCTAATGTAAGTTCAAATAACCCCCAAACTGTGAATAAAAAAATAGCCATATAACAAGTTAAGAACACACTGACACTACGCACATACAAAAAGCATAATGCGCAGTGGTAGAATAGACCACGGTTTCGTGGAAAATCTGTCACCCAGCATCCATAGATGTGTTCTAAATTGCATGTCCCATTCTACTCTTAACGATTTAATTAACAGAGATAATCACTTGATTATAGTCCTACATCTAGTAATAAATAGTAATACGTAAGTCTACAGTGTTCGACAACAAATTTTGTGATTCCTCAGTTAAAGGTATGCTTACAAATAAGATATTCCGATTCAAGATGATGAATAAAAACCACTATGTGACAAACAAAAATCCCGCCTAAAACTATTCCCATCATTATGTTTTCTTTTCACGGCTACTGAATATAAGTCTTTTAAGTTTAATTTCGTATAGCTTACAACTCTTCCGTGTCGAAAACTTCAAGAGAGTTTTTATGTTCAAAGAGGAATACATCCTATTATTTGTAATGATATATATTTACATATGATAATGAGTGACTGAGATCTCGTTAAGAACTGCCTTCTATCATCTGTACCGTCCAATTTGCCAACTGTACAAAAGAAGTATTCTGCGAGCGAAAAACAAACATTACAATCTTTTTGGCGGCTCTGAATATAACCGTAAATTCGGGCTTATCTGATTGTACGAATCTAAAACAGACATTTATTTATTGTTAAGTTTTATCAATGTTATACATATTTGCATCTAATTTGTTTTCTACGTAACTTTATTCAGAGCGGAAAAAAAGTTTGGCGAAATCTATATATATGACGAACTACTCATTTTATTCAGTAATAAAATATTAAAACAACATTTATTAAGAGATTTTTTATCACTATGTTGTTAGCAAATCTTTGATCACAATTTAATTTAATGCTTAGTGGCTACGTAAGTTGTGCTTATGTAATGTTGAGGTAAGAAGGAATATAATTTTTACAAATAAAGGTTACATAAAGTATCAGATTGACACTATTGTACATAGAAAGTATTACCTGAAATTAACATTGTAATTAAAATTTACTCACGTGGTTATAAAAACAAAAGAAACAAATTTATGTTATAAGTGGCAAAGGAAAAAGCGGGTCACCTGATGTTATGTGATCACCGCCGTCCATAAACACTAGCAACACCAGAGGAGTCACAAGTGCGTTGCCAGCCTGTGTACGGGGAGGGGAAGGGGGAGCGACATGGGGGATGGAGGAATGGGGAGGGGAGGTGGGCATCTTTTCGACCATCGATGTGTATATATTAATCCTAATTAATATTATAAATGTAGGAATTTGTTTGTTTCGCTTTCACGTTGACTACTCAACCGATCAAAATACAATTTTGCATACACGTTGGCCGAGGTACCGGAAAGGATATAGTGTACCATTGACAAAAAAAAAGAGTTATTGCGAAGAAGTAGGTCCAATCTATATTAATACTAGTAGTAGTGGACTTAAGTCGTGAGTGAACACTAGTATATTATAAAATTATTAGCGCGTTCTTTCAAATTGTACACTATACATAAAGATATATCTGCTTGCCGCTACACTCTATAATTACGCCGAAGAATGAAGACACAAAATCCCCTACCGCGCCTGTCTTGTTCGCGATAAACTCAAAAATTACTGAACGGATTTTCATGCTGTTTACACCAGTGAATACAGTGATTCACGAGGAATATTTTGGTATATAATTTATTTTTAAGGGGTTTTTTTATAATCAGGGTGGGACAACGTCCGTCGAGCTCGCTGGTAAATACATAAAACAAAATAATAATCCAAGATAAGTGACCTAATTTTAGGTTTCATTTATATTTAACTAGCGGGCCCGGCAGACGTTGTTCCGCCCTGATTATAAAACAATCCTTGACAAATTATATACCAAAACCTTCCTCTCGAATCACGCTATCCAGTGGTGAAAACCGAATGAAAATCCTTTCAGCCGTTTTTGAGTTTATCGCGAACAGACAGACGCGGTAAGGGACGTTGTTTTATACTTTTGTTTTTTATTTGTTTTAAACAAACGTTCTGACCATTCAAAAATTTTAATGACGACGCGACTCAAGTATGGGAAAATAGGTAGACAAGCAAATGGACTTAATACATTCAGATGATTTTGTTAGCAAAGATTTTTAATTTGCTTCTACGCCGACGGAGCCGCGGGCACAGCTAGTTACTAATTTTTCAAAAATTCGATTACAAATCCTCTTTTTCCTCTTTACAGTCACATCTAAATATTATATAGGCTATATATACGATTAAACCGAACCTACAAAAAAAACACCTCAGTATCAAAATCCAAGAAGAAATTTTGACTACAGAGGTTGGTAAAGAAATATACATACTTATACCATACATATACTATGAAAAAACGTTACCCTCCGTCTGTGTAGTCGGGTAAAAAGAAATTTATGCAGTACAACCCCACATATTGGGAAAATGCAAAATATGTAATAAATTTGTTGGCTCTGTTTTTAGATCCGCTTCATAAACTAACGTGATTCATAGTCCGAAAATCCCGAATTTCAGTTTTAACTTTATTAAGACACAGGCTATATCTTGGCGGCAGGCACTCTGTATATGAAAATCTCTCCTCAGTAAACTGCCGCTGTTTCGACATCAACTAATAAAGATGAGTTTAAACTGCTTCGAAATTCCATTCTGAAATTTGCTTTTTAAGATGTCTTTCACTGTGGGAGCTATTTATTCCTTTAAATTAAGTTAAAACCTCATTGATCGGCAAGTTATATTGCAGTAGAATGCCGTTCAAAATAGTATCAATGTATGTACATCTCTATGCAAACAAATCTAAAATACTTATTTAATAGTTAAATTTTACTTCTATAATGATCATAATTTACCAAACAAAGGCAATTTTAAAGTCGTAAGGTATGATTAGAAGAAAAATAATCGTTCTTGGTTAGCCTCGGCAATTTTAAAATCATTCGTTGACTATGATTTATTTCCGGCAGTCCGTATATGGGCATTTGTTGAATACTAAATTATGATTGGTTTAAACATTATAGTCACCAGTGAGTCACTACATAATAAAGCTGATTGTATAAATATATGTTTATCTTTACAGTGAATAGTGTGATGTATTCACGTATCTAATCTTAACAAGACCGGAGTGGATTTTATTTATCGTGAACATTTTTGTTGTCACTGTTAGTATAAAATAATATTTTTAGTATCAACGTAACAGTTGCGTTTATAATTATTAGAAAGTTGTCAACTTGTATACTATCGAATTTTATTATATTTTATTTGTTATTAATTCCATTAATTATTTAACTTACATACGAATTTAACTATTATATGCTTTATTCGTTTGTAATAAATGACATTGTGTTTTGTGCCTTTCGTTTAAAGGGATAGTGTGTTGACTCAGATAATCGTTTTGACGCATGCGCTGATTGGCCGCCGTGAAAAAAGAACTGCCAACATCCCGGACAGTGTCGTTCCGGTCGCTGTTGTCGTGGTGTCGGTGAAGTTAGTGGTGCATATTTTACGTGTTTAACATCAAAAAATGGTAAGTGGACGATATATTCAGTGTTATACATCCATATTCTATTCCCTTTTTACATTAGTTTCATAATTCTGACGTCAATAATGCAATTACATGGTAAATTTTTCTTATGAGACCGGTGCCGCCATATTTTGCACAACCAACCGCAGTCTGCACGCCTTTTCTCTTAAAATTTTGTGTCACCGTTCAGTGAATATATGCCACGTGTTGTGTTTCATGACTGTAGTCTATAGCTTATGCGGTCACAGTCCCTTTAAGTGTGATAATATGTACTCTGAACGTTGGTGTTGGATTTCACGTATGATGGAAAGGTTATTCCTGCAACGCCTTTTTTGATCAGTTCTAAAGAAACTGGAGAGGTGTTAGGATAATTGGTCATTACGAACCCTTGTATGGTCATATTTGTTATCAGTACTATACTGAGTACAGAGGGCAACGAACCTTATTGTAATGCATCGTCGCGCAATCGCACTGTACTTTGCCCATATAAGGCATAGCGGTCGCGGCGCCGCTTGACACTTCATGTCTATTTTGGGGCGAACGGACCCATCTGCGTACGTGAAAGTCGATAAAATATATAAATGTGACACTTTGAGTGCATTGCCCTGACAAAGTCAAGGTCAGGAATATACTGCAGTAATTAAAAACCTAGATACGAATGACAGTTTTCATCAACTCGTATACCTCTTATCTTTGGCTGTATAGAGCCTTGAATGTGTCAAAAATAGTTTATATAAATAGTAGTATGAGCAATTAATGTAGAATTTTCCTTGTCAGATCAAACTGAATTAGTCACAAATTTTCAAAGTACTTAATGCTGGGAGTATTTAAAATTTGCATATAGTTCATGTAAAATCAGAGCTTGCTCAGTAATTATTCTATGGGAGCATTTGAAACCAATGAAAATCAAAAAAATTAACAATTACTTTTACATGTTGTGATACAATTTTACCAACCCCCTAACTTGTAACCATTGATTTTGCATGATCATAAAGTTGAGTAAGTGTAATTAGGTATTTAATCAAATAATAGGTTGCTCAGTCTATTTGGTTTTTTTTTACTGTACTATGACAATTTATTAAAGATCATGTTCTTAATACTAAATACAATTGCATACCATAACATCTCTATAAATTAAGTTATGCTTTATAGTTTTATTAGCTGGCCCGGCAGACGTTGTCCCGCCCTGATTATAAAATAATCCTTTACAAATTATATACCTAAACCTTCGTCATGAATCACTTTATCTACTGGTGAAACCTGCTTGAAAATCCATTCAGTAGTTTTTGAGTTTATTGCAAACAGACAGATGTGGTAGGGGACTTTGTTTTATACTATGTAATGCTGAGTATCCTAACAATATTTAACATGTAAAAAAATTAGATTGACTTTGCTTTGCTCTATATAAAAAGTAATTTCAAGAAACTTAGATACAAAAATGTTATCTAAATCTTTAGAGTGATTTCTGATTTAAAGTAGAATAAAAATTCCTACTTAAACTCTGTTTTGCTTAAGAAATGTATAATCAATAAACACTGATTAGCATTGCTATATATATAAGCAATAAAAATAAGAATAATGTTCGGATTCGTTTGGCACTTTATTCATAATCAATGCTTTCATCTTTGTCGAATGTCAACCTCTAGACAGCTGTCAGATATAATGTTCTCATGAGGTTGGTTTCTGCTATATCTATGTATGCCTATTCCTTATGTTATAGACATGACAACATTCCCTTTTTTTTTTTCTACATGGGGGAATCCCTAACGGATATCCATCTCACCGGGCAGCAGAGGATGGATATGCCCGAGTCGCACGGACTAAAACCCCATGGTACCTTCTTACACCTTTTGGCCGGAGGAGCAGGGACTGTCTAATCGACACTACATCTGCTCCTCCAACAGGTGTTGTCCCCTCCTAAGGGACCCAAACTGCGGCCTGAGGGGCAAGATGGTGGACCCCTCAAGGTGAAATGGGTGTTATTCCCCCTAACGAACTGTGGGAACATCAGCATAATGCACCTCCACCACATGGACCTGTGCAGTTTAACTGCCCGGAGCGACGGACATGCATGTGTCTGTCTGTAATGACAACATCCCCTAAGGATTGCATACAAAGGACCGATCTTTCTATAATCAGTACAAAGAATCTCCAATAATTTTTATACTACATTAATCCAGTTGTAATTGCTAGCATTTAAAACATTAAAACAAACTCATCATCTTCTTCTTCTCCCACCAAAGTAGGGTCAGGCACATGTTTTCCTTTTTCAGTTTCCCCTGTCAGATGTCATCTCAGTATTCACACCTTTTATACACAAATCATTTTTCACACGACCCATCTATATCTCTTTCAGTATTTAGCTACTCCTATATCCATTCATATATTAAAAACTTCTCTAGTTACATGGTTTTCATCTCTCCTCGTGGCATGCCCATGCTAACCTATTACTCGTCTACTTCTCTGTCACTTGTCACTAAAAATACTCCTGCATTAAAAATAAAGTGACAATTAAACATAAAATAAGTACTGAAAGTTATTGAATTTTGATTAATTTTGACCAGTCATCACTGACTCATATTTTAAATATAACATTTACATATTTGTTTTACAATTGTTAATTTTATACACAACGAAATTGCCTGGTTTTTAATTAATTTTGTAGTTACACTAAAGGCAACGGGACATAAAGTTACATTGTTTAACTGTTATCCTTGTAAGGAATATATTGATTTAATACACATGTGTTAATTTATCCTGTTTTTTAGCCAAAGTATGGGATTTGGAAATATTTCAGTATTCATCTCATTTGTACCTAGTTTTTTTAATATCTAGGGGTTGTGTTTTAGGAATATATTCTTACCACTCACTAACATTATATGAGAGAACTTTTGGGCAATATTTCAAGCTTAAGTTACTCACCCAAGATTTTTATTACATGGCTTTTTTTTTCATTAAGCCTTGGTACATTTTAAACTTATAATTATAAGTACATTGAAATTATTGTAAATAAGAAGATTAGTTAATGTGAGATTTTGAATTTTAAACAAGTTTTTTGTCACAAGATGGCCCTACATAGAAATCTGGTTGTTCTTACTCGAAATATGTTCATTATCAGGGCTCTACCAATAAGGTTCATCACAATGATCGGTCCTGTGTTGTTGGTGAAGGGTTTTGCAACTTTTCTCAATTTTTTTTGACTACTTGTGGAAGAAGGGCTACTCACATGTCTTATGTCACATGTCATACATAAACGCAAGCGAAGCAGTGAGCAAAAAGTTGTTCGTTTCTTAAAGCTTTGTTGTCTATTCTATTAGAGCCTAATTTTTTTTTACTGTAAAAGGAGGTTACTATGTTCGCTTGTATGTTTTTTTTAAGTATGTTAATCGATATCTTCCTTCAATTATGAACCGATTTTAATGATTCTTTTTTTTTCTTGAATTGGTTATATTCAGAGGTGGTCCCATATATATTTTTAATTAATGTGTATATCATTTTTCTCTGCAGACTTTTGTCCACACCGTTTTTCTGCTTTCATTAATTTTGTTAGTCATTTCAAATGTAAGCAATTATTGTTAATATTTGAATATTTTTTTTACATTTGTTACATATATCACATTTTCTTTTCGTTGGTATTATTTCCTTTATGGCGACTTCATTCTTATCTTTTATTGCAATCTTTAAAAAGTCCACAATTGTATGTATATCTATACTTTACAATTTGTCTGTACGAGTTAGTATTGGAAAAAAAAAACAATTTGTTTGACAACTAAAGTTCTAATAACTAGATACTATTCAATCTACATATAATAAATACTTTTTTACAAATTCTTACATAAAGCAATTGGCATAGACAAAGCAAGGACACGACTCGCCACCATACATGGCCAACGTTGAGAGGAGATAAAACTCGCAATTCGCGCTACTGCAGTTCGTATGAATCATTTATTACACGGCTAATGAATCACCTTGACCGTATCTAGGTCACGTTTTAAAAGACGTCTAGACTTTCTTTTCTTTGCTTCTCTCTAAGTAATATTGTGGAGATCTTGGGAGTGGGTTTATATTAATTTATATCTTGATCGGTTTTTTTTTTGTTGCAATTATTATTTTATTTAACCAGATTTAACTCGTGTTTGGAAATTATAATTTGAGATATCAATTTACAATATTTCGTAGTTTGTAAAAAGCATGTCTCGAAATTTGATCATCTGTATACTTTCCTGTCAGTTAATGTGTCTCATCTATACTTATATTATAATGCTGAAGAATTTGTTTGCTTGAACGCGCTAATCTCAGGAACTCTTGATTTGAAAAATTATTTCTCTGTTAGATAGCTCATTTATCGAGGAAGGCTTTATACCATCACGCTAAGACCAATAGGAACGGAGCACCAATGAGTAATGCTTCAAAATAGTTTTTTATTCCTTCTGAGAGCTTCCGCTGCGGCTCGTCCGAGGTAGTACCGGGTCTCTCACAGAAAACCGACGTGAAGTAACTGTGCTCGCTTTGTTGCGTTTCGTTCGGTCAGTGTGAGCGCAGAAGGCCCACTTCCCCCTTCGGTCCCCCATCCCCATCAACCAAAGACAAGCTAGCAACGTGCTTACTCCCCTGATGTTGCTAGTGTCTATGGACGACGGTGATCACTTACCATCAGGTGATCCGTCTATTCGTTTGTCACCTATAATAATAAAAAAAAACACTTTGTACTATTGAGACGTAGTGGTCAATCAATTGCCAGGCGAAAATGCAAAGTAATATACACTATAATTTTAATTTTGAAATTAACAACTCGTATACTATATATAGATAATCCGTCCATATTGCAAATTCACGTGATACGTTACACCTAGATCTAGGAAATGCCTATCTAAATTGCCCTTGAGTTTACTCACCTATGTAGCCGGTGACAGCTCCATCCGGAACACCTGAGTCGGGGAATGACGCATGACGGTCGACACGGAGTTCATGTGACTGAGGTCGTTCAACCTCGCGTGTATTTTTCAAATCTCAATACAATTAATATTCATTATATTAATGTATTTTTCTTTACAATTTTTCACTTATCGTGTAATCTATATGCGTGTTCATGGATTCCTCACAATTCAGCTGATAACGGTATAGTTATTAGCTTCAATTTTTTTTTTCTCGAACTGACTACGTTATTGACCTTTCAAGGTCTTATCAGTTTCACCGGACTACTAAGGCGAGTGCTTAAGGCACCCAGCCGACTTTATTTGACAACTAGCTCAAGGGTGCACGGCACACCTCGGCTTGGGCTGTTGTCTGGTACATGGAATTCGCTACCTATCTGAGCTAAGCTAACTATTCTTACATATATGAGTTGTTGAAACATATATGTGAACCAAGCATACATACCTCAACAACTCTTATATATATTTCGTATCGGATAATTTACTAAACTCTTTCAGTTTGGTAAGGGAAATAAAATAAAACCTTTCCACTTGTATGTGTAAGCGTGTATGCGTGCACGTGTGTGGAGGTGATACGTGTAATGCTGTCGCAGTGATGTAAGATTGTGTCACTGTATCGCGCGAGCAGCGGACTCAAGGGCTTCACGCCGAGGGAACGGACCTAGGCTTGAGCCGCTGCCGAGGGGGGCCTAATCTGGTGCAACCGCAGACGACTCTCATTCTATTTATATAGATTAAAGCCATATACTTAAAATATAACTAATTTTATGAATTATTTATAAAACATCTCTGTACATAACTGTTACTCTGTTAATATCTTATTAAAAGCGCCGTTTGAGTCTCCGCTCGGATATGCTTTATGCGCGCGTAGAAAACGTTTTAGACTTTGATGTACTATTATCATAATTAGATACACTTCGAAATAGACTAAATATATGTAATGTTACATTTCAAAATAAGTTACATCCAGTTTTAGCCGGTCCTAATCTTCTTCTTAGCCTTATCCAACATAAGTAGGGTCGGTACAACATGTTTGTCATGTTGTGGTATATTTATTTAATCGTTATTGTATACCAATTATATAAATTTATATCAAAAACATTTGACATTTTGTTATTGGTACAATGGTCGGTGTTATTGCTGTTAGAAATTTCTTCCAGGCAACCTTTGGATGGATTTTTTCGATGGAGTAGTCCAGGGGTATTCTGGGTGTACAGGAATAACAAGTTAATACCACCTAAGTTAGCGGTACGTAACTGTAACATACTTACAAAATAAATTATAAAATATAAATAATATATTGACTACATGAATATACCTAAATAAAAACAAGATAATATATATATATATATATATATATATAATTTTTAAATTGTACAAACTTTTATTACTAAACCAAGAAATTTATGTTGTTATGAGCTTCAAATTTCCGGAAATAAGATTAATATTCCACTGGTCAATCCAGTTGTTCACCACGGCCTCAGTATTCAGGATAGTATAGACCCAACGTTATAAATATATTTATTATTAGCTGACCCGTGCAACTTCGTCTGCAACAAATCGATTATTACAGGTTTCTAAATCGTATTGTTAAACGCAAATAATCTTACAAAACCTAAAACCTGAACCGGTACATGATTTGGCTTAATTTTTACGATCGGTCGCCTGCCTGACATCAACCCTCCTTGGGATGATTTTTTTGTACCACTGTATTTATGATTATTGTTATAGCCGGTCCTAATATTTTACGTTATTTTTCGGGATTTTAAAATATTGTACATGCAACATATGAAGATCATAAAAACAACACTAAAAACCTTACAAACGGAAAAATTTAAACTTAGTTATTGGTGTATAAAAACTGGAAATCTCAAATTAATTAAACGTGTTGTATGAGTGATTGGAATTAGATTTAGCTCATTTTGAATCTTAAATTGAATTCATATGTAGCTTCAGGTACATTGACGATGGTTATCATTTATAATAGGGCAAGTCTAAAAAAGGGCTCAGTATAAATGTATAATACTAGTTTGGATTTTTTTTTTTTTTTTTTGAACTGACTACGCTATTGACCAAGCAAGGTCTTAACAGCTTCACCGGACTACTAAGGCGAGCGCTTAAGGCACTCAGCCGATTTTAATTTGACAACTAGCTCAAGGGTGCGCGCCACACCTCGGCTTTGGCTGTTGCCTGATACAAGCAATTCGCGACCTATCTGAGCTAACCTAAGCGCGTGATTTAAAAGCGCCAGTACGCACGAAGCATTATAAACCACTAAACAGTTTAACATATTCCTGTAGTTAACAATATTTTCAATGCAATTAATAATTTAAATACGAATCAAAAATTAGTAAAAAAGAGATAGAATTAATGTACAGGAAACTTCTAAAACAATGCCATTGTTACAAAATAGACGAGCGTATAGTTTTTTTTTCACCTTTAATGGAAGAGCAGAACTCTTAAATTGGCAGCCGTTAGAAATAGTGACGTCATTATCCATAAGTAAAAAAAAAATGAATATAATAAAGTGAACTAGGACTATTCAAGTAGATGGCAGAAGTTTTAAGACAGGCTGGTACTGATCGTTCACTGCCGTTATTTCATCGGGAGGGTCGGTAAAAATATGTCGCGGACGTCTTTTACTACGCGCAGCGTTTGGTACGGGTTCGTATTTTGCGGCGGATACCACTAACGGACTGGGATTACTAGTTTGGAATATACTATATATTGGCGTGGATACAAATTTATAACTCTAGTACATATGACCATGGTTTGTTCAGCGCAAATTCGACCAGGTAGGATTATTATACATAATGAGAAACCAATCGAAAGATCGAGAACTTGTTATTCTCATTTCTAACAGTTAGTTGTCTAGCAGAAGGCAAGCGAGTGAATTAACTTTCCTATATAAAATAGTTAATTATATTATAGAATGTCCACAATTACTATAATTGCTTAATTTTAACACCAACTTTCGCGGTCGTTGTACTAGACTGTTACATATTCCTTTCTATATAAATAACGTTTCCTTTAATAATCCGATTGCTAACATGTGTCGCTCATATAATACTATCACTAACTGCGTCTCCTGCTGTGCCGGTACCGACTTGGACATATTTCATCTTGGTCTGAGTAAATTTCGTTACATATTCCATAAACACAGGTTTTCTCCTTAATATCATATATATATTTTAAGTTAGCATACTTTTATAAGATTATATGATTATATTTGTTAAGCGTAGATGTGCATGCATATAGTTTTGGATAATATAGCTGTCAAAAAAATAAACTATAAATTGTAATTGTAAAAATAGTTACTTATTATCTGTATCGTGTGCCTTGTAAATAAATAAATAAATTTCAGACTAGAAAATACTCAAGTTAAAAATTAACATGTATTTATTATCAAGTAGCCTCTGCCCGCGACTTCGTTCGCGTGGAATAGTTACTTTAGACTAACGCTAACACGCAGCGGAACCTCTCAAGAGGTAAAAATACGCCCGATTTTGAAACATTCTTCATTGGTGCTCCGCTCCTATTGGTCTTAGTGTGATGCTTTAGCCTATTATAGCCTTCCTCGATAAATTAGCTCTCTAACAATGAAAGAATTTTTCAAGTCGGACCAGTAGTTCCAGATATACAACCTCACAAACTTTACCTCTTTATAATATCAGTATTAGTACAATTTATATTCCAATTAAAACTATTATAAGGCCAGTCGGCAATGCTGTATGCATCTGAGAGCTGAGCTGCAAACGAGACGGATGAGAGAAAACTACATGTGGCTGAGATGCGAATGTTAAGACGGACGTGTGGTGAAACTAGAATGGATAAGATTAAGAATTAGTATATCATTAAAATCTTAAAGCCACGATTGGTTTACTATCAAATTAGTTTGTGGTCAAACACTAATGTATAAAATGTGGAAAAAGAGTGTATGTAAAGAAGTTAGTGGGATTAACTAAGAAATATTTAAAAGGTGATGCAATTATACCATACATCCTTTCTGACTCACGTGATCCAACATTAAAGTTATCTTGATTTTTTAATGTTGAATCAAGTTCTATCCGGTTGTGATTCACATTGTGATCTATAGAATATCAATATTACGTTAATCCATTACAGGTATGTGAATTCTCATATCGGTTATATGGAAATACCAGAAGTATTTTTATAACATCTTGCCAGTAATTAATTAATAGTCTGACGCATGTATACTGTTTTAAATAACTTTTATTACTGTCATATATCATTCAATGTTGCTGTCTAAGATAGAACGGGATCTGCCGTTTTTGCAATATTGAATTTTACTACGCCCCCCCCCCTTCTCTTACTCCCCCTCACCCCGAAGACGTGTTGGCAACGCACTTGCGACTCCCCTGGTGTTGCAAGTGTCTATGGACGATGGTGATCACTGAACTGATGTTAAGCTACCTGTTAAAGTTACCTGATGGTAACCCACATGTACGTTTGCCTCCTATGATATAAAAAAAAAAATCTTTATGCGACCAATGCAAAATGACTACACTATATCTGACGGTGAACATTCACAATTCACAAAAAACCAGCCTCTATATATGTCACTATATATATATATATATATATACTTTTTTTCTGTTCAACTATGAGCTTGTATTCTTCAATTACACTCTATAAAAAAAATCGTAGTCTGGTGAAGCTGTGAAGACCCTGCCAGGTCAATAGCGTAGTCAGTTCGAGGAAAAAAAAACTATCAAAAAACAAATTATGCCGCATGCTCGCAATGATATTATAAATAAAAAGCTATAACACGTTACCTACATGATACTTTGGCAAAACAAATGGCACGATAACTCGCACATACGTAAAGTAATATTGTAACGCCAGTGGTCTTATGTAAAATGTAGAAGTAAGACGGTATATTCTCAATAGCCGTGGTGAAAAAGAAATAGTAATATGTTGCTTAGATACGGGCGGATTGTGACGGGGCAATAGTCAAAAATAAGCTAGATAGCCAAGTTTTAACAAGACGCTATCGAAGCGCTAATTTAGTTATTGTATTTTGTTACAAACTTTCATATTTGATTCCGATTTATGTACTAGTTAAACGCGCTTATTTTCCTTACGGTGGCGGAATGTACGATTTTAATGACCAAATGAAAAGTCTATATTCTCGCTTCGTTTCAAACAAACCGCTAGGCGATGTTAAAATAGAAATAAACTTGTTCCTCCGTGACGGAAAACAATAAATTAATTTGATGCTATTATTATTTTTGTTTGCCACCGCGCATATAGCGTCATCGGATTCTGATCTAATAATAGATTTTGTACACAAGCCATTTGTATAATATAGTTTTCTCTAAAATCTGATTTTCCAATATAGGAACAATCATATAATAGAAAATATAATTTCTTTTGTAATTAAATTCACTTTCATAATATTAATAAAACTGGGATTCCTTTAAATTTAGTGTGAAATTGAGAGTTCCTTTATGCCTGACACAAAATCTATGTATAGGTAACTAGCCTTTGCTCGCAGCTTTACGACCAAAGTGTTAAGGATTAAGGAGCTACCACAGACCGTGTAGATACGCTCTCCCTCGTTTCCACTCGCACTCTTATGTCTTGTTTGCTGAATGTGGTTAGAAACTACCCAGGTTGTTTTTGGTATTCCACCCTATAAGGACTATTTAGTGTCTCTTGAGTGGACACTATCTTTTGGTAGTTTTTATTACAGATTTTGTTCGTATACCCCTCACTTATATACGTGATACTGTGTATAGATTCTTCATAGAGTCATTTCTGGTTCACTCGTGTGTTATATTGTACTATTAATTTGTTTTTTGGTCGTGGCTTTGTAGATGAATGTAGATTTTTGACCTATTTCTCGAGAACATTACCTTTTCGTGGTTATCTATAGCCCTGATAATGTGTATAAAAATGTCATGGTGGATCAGTCGAGCGGTTTGGGCGTGAAAGCGTAAAAAACTAACCAAACATCTGTGCATCCGTATTTATAACATTATAGTTTTTTTTCTCTTTATTTTTATCGAGGAGTTGTTCAAAAAGAACATACTACCTTCATCCATACAATAAACAACAATCAAACAAACATCTTACAAAGAAAAAAATAATAAAAAAAACTTGCAATCACTTTCTTGCCCTTATACCGACGTCAACCAAATTAATTTGGCTTCTTTCGATGCTGGGCGTGACACTATTTGATTACAAACCCCTATATTATAGTTTTTCTTAAATATCTGTCGTTTGCGATTTGAAAAAGCTTTTTGTAATTAAATATATTTTAATAGTCCGGGGATAGAGTTAACAAGATGTTGTTTTCTTTTTATTATGATTAATTTATTATATATATTTACTAGCCCCTGCCCGCAATTTCGTTCGCGTGGTATACTTAATTTTGGTTAACGCTAACACGCAGCGGAAGCTCTCAAGAGGAAAAAAAAACCCAATTTTTAAACATTCTTCATTGGTGCTCCGCTCCTATTGGTCTTAGCGTGATTATATATAGCCTATAACCATCCTCTATAAATGAGCTATATAACATTGAAATAAAATCGGACCAGTAGTTACCATGTAACATTGAAATAATTTTTCAAATCGGACCAGTAGTTACTGAGATTACCCCCTACAACGTCACAAACTCACAAATTTTACCTCTTTATAATATTAGTATAGATGCAGATAAAACTCGTTAATTTGAATATTTTCTTCATATATAAATCACTTTATTGTTCTCACAATGTATATAACTAAAGTTACTCCTTAATTGAGTTTTTATCTATGTATTGATTCAGAAGAAATCTTACATAACAATGTGGTGACTCAGCGGATGCCATCTCCGAATAATTCACTTCATTGCTTCACGGTTTTCGTGCTACGAATATTTAAACGATTCTGTCCATTCACAAAATTCTTTTATTACTTAAAATGTATGTAAATTAGATAAGAGAATGTATTGTTGCGTTTCCTCTGTATATATTTAGATTACGTGTTTAATACATTACGAGCTTTTGGGAGTTGGTTGTAAAACCTAACAATATTACCTAAAAAACTGTTACTGGTTTTATTTATTCTTACATAAATAAGAATACACGGTCCAAATATGTGAGGTTTAAATGGCAAATCATGCCAAGCAACCAGCTCTGAGAAAACATTTCAGAAGATAATATATACCCACGTTCGAACATGTCCAAGATGAATCTGTCTCCCGCGTAGTGCATTATAAAAATAGACAGTGTCTGTAAGAAGACATTGGCCGATCCGGAGCCCCGTCTAAAAATACGCAGTGCGTGAACCCAAAGCCGCACGTGTTGTGTCGACAGGCCGCTTCATAAATGCACTCCCATTCAAATACACGCTATTTTTCGGTTGCATTGGCTTCCATTGTTAGTCGTACAGATTAGATGTTCGTTCATTAGTTATATAAAGAGTTAGAGATTTTTTTAAATGAAAATACAGTTTGAGGATCTGTCACATTATAACTACTGATCGTATCGGCATAGAACTATAACCAGTCGATGGTTCGATGATTTCTTGACTCTTCGATTGACTCTTTGCCAATTTTTTAAATGTCCAATGAAGCGTGTGAAAGAGAAAGAGTGTATTCATAGTTTACTAGATTAGTGCTAGCGCAATACAGTGACACAAAATCTTACATCACTGCGACAACATTACACATATCACCTCCACACACGTGCACGCATACACGCTTACACATGCAAGTGGAAGGGTTTTTTTCCCTTATCAAACTGAAATAGTTTGGAAAATTATCCGATACGAAATATATATAAGCGTTGTTGAGGTATGTATGCTTGGTACACATATATGTTTCAACAACTCATATATGTATGAATAGTTATCTTAGGTTAGCTCAGATAGGTCGCGAATTGCATGTATCAGGCAACAGCCAAAGCTGAGGTGTGCCGCGCACCCTTGAGCTAGTTGTCAAAATAAAATCGGCTGAGTGCCTTAGGCGCTCGCCTTAGTAGTCCGGTGAAGCTGTTAAGATCTTGCTGGGTCAATAGGGTAGTCAGTTCGAAAAAAAAAATTACTAGATTAGTACCGATAATCGAATTGACACGCAGTTAACGCAAAAACAAACTGCCATCACGTACACAACATAATCTTACATAGAATCATTTGATTATTTAGTAGATATTGCAATCAGCAAATACATTGCTCTGGCTGTAGGAAGTTTTAAATACGGGGACTCCATTGATCATTATGAAAACATGACACACGACTTAGGCTGCACACCTGTTCAAACGTTCGTTAGTAATTTAAAATATTGAAAGAACATTGCAGCTATATTGTTTTGACGTCTGAGCAATAACACGGCAAGTCTGAAAACCACGTGACAGATGTTCATTATCTCGCATGGCAAGTATCATTGTATCACGACGTCATTCCTTATAGAAATTTCATGATTCTTCTTCTTCTTCTTACCCTTATCCCACATAAGTAGGGTCGGTACAACATGTTTCTCATGTTGTGGTATATGATTTGGCTTAATTTTTACGATCGGCCGCCTGCCTGACATCAACCCTCCTTGGGATTATTTTGATGTACCACTGTATGTATGATTACGAATAGTTACGAAGTCTGATGGGCTCTTTTAACCTTAAAATTTTTCGTTCCGGTTAAAAACTAAGTTCTTCCAGATTATCGTTTGCACGCTATATTGCTATTTTTTTTTTCAGGATTCGTGGTTTCAGATTCTTCACGGTAATAATATAATAGTAGATATAATAAACCATTATAAAAATACAAAATATGAAAACTATAATAGAAAAATAGATGCAAATAAAAAAAAAATAGAAATTTCATGATTATATAATTATTTTGTTTTTGCATTCATTTTACTCTCAATAAAGTATAGTCTAAGAGCATGATAACAGTCTCTGAATATATCTCCCGTTGAATGTGTTGGTAATCTTGTATACTGACCGGAAAAAAAAACACTATATCCGGTGCGCTTTTGACCTGACGAGATAAATTTTTCGATAACACGGAATTCCTAGTGAGTCACAGTGACATTCAGCTTGATAAAGCGCTTTATTAAACGAAATTCAACTCTAACGGTATTGAAATAAAATCCGCTTGTTAACGATTTTATGTAGTTTTGCAGCGGAGTATAATTTCGTGAAAGGTTAGACGGACCTCGTCTGTTAACGTATTATTGGGAGCGTGACGAGTTGAAACTTTCTTCAGCGTACTAGATCGTATTCAAGGCGAATGGTACTCTTGATACGGTATTAAAGATCACGGTCAGAGAACGTAAAAAGAGTCGAATGGTTTTTTTATTACTGTATCACTAAGAGGTGACGTCACTTTGATAATCGCACATGCGACTTAATAATGTCGCCGATTGCAAAATCGCGATAAACCAAAAGAAGCCATGCGATTGGCTTATTCACCTCGTACTTGGTGTTACAATACAGTCGGGTACAGATGCCATACCACGTATCCTCTCGACTGTCCAAAACCTTTACGGTGTTATTACATAAAAGTTAAATACTAATTGAACCATGGCTTTGAAAAGGTTTCATATTAAATGCACCGCGGTAGCTGAATGTGCGCCATCTTACTCTTTTGTCTCGCTTACGTTACGTTAGACTTGCGAAAAAGGATAACGCGAACTTGCCTTTATTAGGAAACTTTTAAACCAATTATTTAATACGTACTAGTGGGCGCCTAGTGGTCGACATTCGACCATAGTTCATTGATTTTTTTAAGTTTGAATTTTATTAGGCCTAATATCATTGTTGAATGTAGAATGAAAAAGGGTAATTGGAACGTAAGAGTAAAATAATACATACAATCGAGCATAGCAACCTCCTTCACACCCTTTTTTGTAGTCATTTATTGACAGATGTCAAAATGTCTTTTTTATTTACATGTGTGTGTATGTTGTGTAAAATTAAAGCATTAGTGTGAGTAATGCATATTTTAATTAATTTAATGTACTTCTAATGAATTTTATATAAAATAAATAGCTTTCTGCACTTCTCCTACATATAAACTTTAACTATGCCAAATTTCACGTTCATCCGTTCGCCCAATTCCGTTAAAAAGGGATACAAAGTTTAGGCTTCACGTATTAATTTAATACGAATTTAACTTTTTTGTAATAACACGGTAAAGGTTTAAGTTATATACGAACGAACGTAGAACGAAGCGACAAAAAATTACAATAAAAAAAAGGCTAAATACGAAATTTTTCAAAAGAAACAATAAAATAACACTACTTACAAATGCGTTTGATATTTTAAACGGCTTCCATTGAAGTTGTTATTATCGAAACTAGGGCTGTTGATAAAAACAGAAAAGAGGACGAACATGAATTTGCTGCCAGCTAACAATTCATAGCGAATAATATACAATGTAAATTTAGTTCAAGAATGTTCTTGTAATACTGAAATGACAATAATACAAACTAATGATAGCTTTGGCCGGATCTGTATATTGTGGTTGTTTTTATTTTTATTCATAAAATTGCGTTATTTCACCCTACATAATTTCATTATTAGTAGTACTTATGTAAGATTTATTATACGCAGGTGTATTAAAAATAATGACGTGGAATATAAGTTGAGGTGTTTCTAAAACGCCTACCGTTTTGTTAGAATTAAATACTGAAAATCAGAAAATTGTGCGAAGATAGGCCCAAAGGACATATATCCAGTTGTCTTTAAAAAATGACAAAAATACGTAGAGAAAAGAACAAAGCGTTGATTAGAAAAGGGTACTAAGATAGGCCCAAAGGACTCATTTCCAGTGGCCTGTAGAAAATAAAAAAGTTGTTTTTTGTCTGGTATTTTTTGTCATGTACTTTTTATTCATCTTAATTATTCCTTATTTATCTGAATTAGTCCTGCCTACTTAATCCTCTCTATTTTTTGTAATATTGGTGACATTTTGAGTGGCATTGCTTGGTTATTTATCATACGCACCTGGATGGAACTATAACCCTAAGCATGAATTCTGAGATTTCACAAAATCTTTCCAGAATGTTCTAACTAGTGACACAAGCATTACATTTTTAAACTACACTAAAGATTCTAGAATTTAATGAAGGTATGTAAAATAGGCATGAAAAACTAAATAACATCTAATACCATCTATTTTTGAAGTGATACTTCTAACGAGAGGCCTTTGAAGTTCTAATCTGCAACCTTTTTATGTGACTGAAATTGGTTGCTGTCAGTTATTGGAGCACAGTGAGACACACACTCATTCTCGCTTTCTTTTTGAACGTTTTACTTCTACCGCATGGGAAGTGCGCACAATTTTTTTCTTGTACTAGCTATTGCCCGCGGCTTTTCTCGAATTAATTTCCCTAAGATTAGCGCGTTCAACCAAACAAACAAACCCTCCAGACTTATAATATTAGTATAGATTATTTAGGATAAGAGACAATAATATAAAGATTAAAATCTGTCGTTAATGTTATCCGGTCGTATATTCTCGTGAAGGAAGTTGTATAGTGCCGCCTACTTACATAAAACATAAAATCAAGTGCATTTAGGCGGTGTCCCCCGAATTAGAAGTGGGACGTCTCACGCCAGCCGTGCGCCGTCGCTAGTAACGCGAGGGCGTTTCGTTTATAAATGCTACGAATCCATCGCTAAACGGTACTCGGTTTAGATTCGTTCGCGTGACCCGATTATAGTTTGCAAGTTTTCGCAATACATTATTAACACGAATTCCTTGTAATTGCGCTCAAATTTTTTAATCTACTTATGGTTGACATTGTCTGAAATTGTTCTTATTCGAGTCATCGAGTAGATCTCGAATAATATTTCTCTTTCTATTGTTGCTATCTCTAGACTCGTTTCATATATAACCTTTTTGTTATATCCCCGTCTGTAATTGGATCACACAATGAAAACTTCTGTCAGTGGCGAATGATATTCCGGGGTTGTCACTGATATTTGTAAGCAATCTTACGAAGACTGCCATCTATCAGCGATCACCGCTGTTAAAATAATAGTTTAATTGACTCTGTAGATTTTTAAATCGATTCGAATAATCGGTTGTGGAATCGATTCACAGAAAAAAATTGAGGTCTAGAGTATCGATTATTCAAAAATCGATATCTTCCTTTTTCTGAGCTTTTTTTTACTTCATTATAAATTATTGTATGGTTTTATTTTTATCTAAATAGAAAAAACGGAATCACGATTTTATAATGTTAAATATCGATGCGAAGCTTAATAGCGATTAAAATGATTCATTTTTCTATGTCCAAAAATCGATTATTTGATTAATATATCTCAGATCGTCATCCCTACTGTAGAGTTTACATAAAAGTCAAGTGCAAGCAGTTCTTTAAATAATATGGGCGTGTTTATTTTGTACTTTATATATAACTCTCTAGAATATTCGCCGGTTAATTCAACACTAGTGACATCTATTATATATTAAAGTTGAAAACTAAATTCTTCCTGAAATTGTAAGCTATTTTTTTAATGTTATTGAATTTTATAAATATATGTGTACTTTATTTTTGTTATAAGGAATGCATACGAAGTTTGTGGCGTACTTTTTATTGACGATAATATTATAGGGTAGATATACGTGACGTCTGGAAATGACGCCTCTTCCTTTAAATACAACAAAAACGAACGTAACTATCTATGTTCGTAGAAATATGTATCATGAAAATATTTCGATTCATATAAAACCCAAGTCTATTTTCTAGCCGGTTCTTCTGGATGACTGTGTTGTTTTCCGAACCGGTGGTAACTTTGACGTTCATAAACGCCTTCTGAGGCCCTAAATTGGATAAAGTAACTAAATAAAATAAGGTACTAAACTTAATGGTTTCTAATAGACCTAGCTACTAATATTAGCATTTTATTGACATGATTTAAATGAATGATTTTCGTTATTCCAGGCGTCTGGCGTGACAGTATCGGACGCTTGCAAAACGACTTACGAGGAGATCAAAAAGGACAAGAAACACCGCTACGTGGTGTTCTACATCCGAGATGAGAAACAGATAGACGTAGAGACCGTCGGCGGACGTAACGCTGAATACGACTCCTTCCTCGAGGACCTGCAGAAGGGCGGTACCGGAGAATGCAGGTAAATAATTCCACATACTAACCATGGCTACAGTTTTTTTTTATTGTAGCACGGCAAAATGACTGCACTGTGCCCGATGGTAAGCCCAGTACAATCCAAAAACAATGGCGACCACCGAGTGACACACTATCCATCGCCGGCCTGCGAGAAGCTGGATATGCACAGGCTGATCCCGAAACGCGACCCTCAGAAGCGAAACACTATGACGGGCTTTTTCGACATATACATGGTTGCGACCCAGTCAGGCTGTAAAACCCTACCACCCCGCTTTCGCCATTACCTCGTTCGTTATTCAGCAGGGTGCACCACGTGCAGGTGACGTTGGCTTGGGTGGCTCAAGTCTTAGATGTTATTCGACACCCCTTACACCCCACTGTTCAATCGCCCTCTTTGTAGATAAGACAAGACATGACTTATTAGTAACAAACGGTTTTTTTTTTCTGAACTGATTACGCTATTGACCAAGCAAGGTCTTAACAGCTTCACCGGACTACTAAGGCGAGCGCTTATGGCACTCAGCCGATTTTACTTTGACAACTAGCTCAAGGGTGCGCGGCACACCTCGGCTTTGGCTGTTGCCTGATACAAGCAATTCGCGACCTATCTGAGCTAAGCTAAGCTAACTATTCATACATATACGGTAGTTGTTGAAACATATATGTGTACCAAGCATACATACCTCAACAACTCCTATATATATTTCGTATCGGATAATATTCTAAACTATTTCAGTTTGATAAGGGAAAAATAAAACCCTTCCACCTGCATGTGTAAGCGTGTATGCGTGCACGTGTGTGGAGGTGATGATATGTGTAATGTTGTCGCAGTGATGTAAGATTTTGTGTCACTGTATCGCGCGAGCAGCGTACTCAAGGGCTCCACGCCGAGGGAACGGACCTAAACAAACAGTTTAATTTGGACAAAAACCCAATTAACCTAACCTAAGAGCTTTCGATGAAGGAAAATATTGTGGTGACACCATGCCAGATGGCGCTTTTTCTAAGCTAAGACTAGCTTAAACTCTCAAGTTGAAAATCTGTCGCCGCACCTGTTCGTGTGTTCCAGCGGTTGCACTCGAAAACCAGACCCTCTCTAGGAATAGCGTGTATCCAATCTTGACTTTCAATTTTTCTTTCAATTTCATATCAAATGGGATTGTGGTCAAAATCAATAAAATGTAAAAATAACATACCAAATCTACTAGCAAAAGCCCGTTTTCTCAGATAATCGGGGTTAAATTACCAATAGTTATTGGGTCCACGAAGTTATTCATTCGATTAACTATCAAATGGCCTGTTAAGTTTTACTGACATTTATTTACGTATGATTATGTGTGTAGAAACGCAATTTGACAAGTTATCGAACCGATACCGCTGTTGAACAGATAAACTACAATTAAAGTACCTCAGGAACCGGGCACAAATCGTCTATCTCACTAACTTAAAGTACAAGTGTAAGTAATTCTAAATGGGAAACTTTAATTTCTGTGAGCCATAAAAAAATCATAGCCCCCTTCATTTACTGCCAATCTAAATCTGCCGTCCTAGGCTCCAGCCTACTGGTAAATCCGCCTCTGCTAACTATTCTATATAAATTACAAGTGTTGATACTTATTCTAATGCTATGCACTTAATCTAATAGTCTATACACTATTTCTATACAAATTACTATAGTACTACACACGATTAAATATCCATCACTAATTAAGGTGTAAAGGTTGTCGAATAACATCATAAGACTTGAGACACCCAAGCCAACCTCACCTGCACGTGGTGCACCCTGCTGAATAACGAACGAGGCAATGGCGAAAGCCGGGGGGCCCATCTCCTCATTGCACAGGTCCGGCGGACGAGGGAGGGCAGCCGGTGTGTACCCGGTCTGTCCCTCTATAGGTAGGAGCCCGGCGGCCACCTTCCGCCGGGCGGACCGTGGGGGGCTCTACAAGGTTGATTAGCTTGAACGATACCTTGCCGCCCCCACGGCCGAAACGGTCTGTCGGTACACCGTGGGGTTTTAGTCTATGCGAGTCGGACATAACCCTTCCTCTCCCCTGGGAGGGTGGCGTATCCATAAGCGATTAAAAGGGTTTTACAGCCTGACTGGGTCGCACCCACCATGTATGTATACGGCGAAAAAGCCCGTCATAGTGATTCGGTTCTGCGGGTCGCGTTTCGGGATCAGCCTGTGCATATCCAGCTTTTTGCAGGCCGGCATAACAGCGGCGACCGGCGATGGATAGTGTGTCACTCGGTAGTCGCCATTGTTTTTGGATTGTACTGTGCTTGCCATCATGCATAGTGCAGTCATTTTGCCGTGCTACTATAAAAAAATTAAAATTAACACAATCAACTCTAATCTCGCTCTAATCATTGTAGCGAATATAACACATATTGTTCAATAGCTTCTTCTACGATATGGATGACTCGCATACTTTGAATGTTGTCATTTATTGCAACGTTACACGTAGGATGATTCATAAATATCATTTTAACAATGACTTCACCTTATCAGTCATATAATAATTATTTCGAAATAATGATTGAAGACTTCCTTTATTCTGCATGAAGGCGCAACAAACAAATATACACTTGTCGCATTTATAATATTAGTATCGACTAACCGTACCCGTGACTCCGTCCCCGTAGAACCTAATTTATATATGTATAATAAAGAATGTAAATTTAAAGTGTCCGTACTCTTTCGATTTTCAAGAAAAACATTGATACAGATGTCTAGGAATAATTAATAGAATTTCAATTATTTTGAGAAATATCCGTCTGTCCGTCTTTATGTTTGTATGAACACGCATCACTGCTAAAGTACTGGGTTCACAATAAACCCTCAATAATTTTTGATAGAGTGAAGCGATTTTAATGAAACCAAGACTAAATGTTACTCGAGGATATGTATTAGGGGTATCGCACCGACGTCCAGGCTCGTTCGAAGAAAACAACAGCAGAAGTACTTCATAATTTACTTAATCATATTTAACTACCCGGTGACAAAACGCATTTTGCCCCTGTTTATATTCACAAGTTAATATTTACAATTAGTATACCATACGTGCCCTTAAATGCGGCACGTTTATCAATACATTTATTTACTTTTTACATGATACATTTGACTTGATATTTTCATCGATGGTTCCCTACAATATTGATTATTTCGGTAATAACAATAATAATGGCGGTTATATTCAAATTATCTTATATACATTAAACCTAAACATATATCGATTGTTATATATAAAATACCACATTACATACAAAGAACATTAAATAGAGAAAAAGTAAATACGTAAACATGACAGCTCATATGCCCCTAACAATATGCTTTGATATGATTTTCTTGTGAAGGTGAGGTTTTATCCAAACAAACAGACAGACATTTCTAAACATGACTGACATGTATTTTATTCCTAGACACCTGAAACAATTATTTTCACAAAGATCTAAAAAGTACAGACACATCACATTTATATTCTTATTGTGTCTATAAAAGATATAGATATAGTTAGGATGACAATGGTATCCTGTATTATCGCAAGGTGTGTGAACAAGCAAGCGTTATACAGAAACCATTAGGTGTGAAAGGGAGAGCATTTCGCATTGCTCACTCTGAAATGATATAGGAATAAGGAATGTTCATTTCATTATCGTATTACAGCCAAACTCATAATTGATATATAGTCATTATTTTTGACATTCATAATTCTAAAGCCTTCATCTGTGTAAATAAAAGTATTGTGGTAATTCTATTTGTGTTGTATCAAAAAAAAATGTTGGAAAGACCATTCGGAAATGTGATAAGTATAGTTTTAAATATGTCCATATAAGAACGTAAGTGAGTGAATGTAACGGAAAACAGTAGAGAAACCTTGCAAAAAATGTTGACGTAGTAGTGACGTCCAATTGCCATTTTCTTGAACACCTCTGCTGATTTTCTAAGACGTAAATCCTAAAAGTGCGGAGACCATGCGTTTAAATATCCAACAATTTTTTTTTAATAATCGATAATAAGGTCAACAACATTCGTTATGTACATAAGTGCTGTTAAGAAGAGATTTGAACTCATTTTGTATATTAGTAAAGGTATCTTAATGGGGTAAGCAGCTTTATATATATTGGCAACAAATCTTCTAGTAGATTATACTGCCATTGTTGAGTAATTAATGGTAATAGAAATTTCTTGCGATCATTTCAATGAACTAACAAGATTGCCCTTGGTAGAACTTTCCAATAAGTTTTTATGGCCTGTCGGAATCTATGCTCCATGGTATTTCCCATGCACTTCACTTGAGCACAATAACCAAACTATATTACGTAAAACATTACCAGTAATATTACAAAATAACACAAGATTGTAGACAAAATATAAAATCCACTACATCACATTCCAAGATATTACCATAAACAAGTCCAATATATTTTTAAGACTTCACTGAAGCATAGTAGATTCTTGTTAATAACACATGTATTGAAATGGATGTAACCCGATATTTATATAGTGTGATATCGTTTCAGATATGGCCTCTTCGATTTCGAATACACGCACCAGTGTCAGGGCACATCGGAGGCTAGCAAGAAACAAAAACTGTTCCTAATGTCGTGGTGCCCGGACACCGCTAAGGTCAAGAAGAAGATGTTGTATTCTAGGTAAGAAGCGCCTCAGATAATATCAGTAGAGCGGCATACCATTAATCTGATTTGGATTTTAAGTGGGGATATAGAGAGAGATTTATAAGTCGGCATAATAGTGATATCGTGGTGGTCTGTTTAGTGGTTTGCACGGTGTATTATTAATGTCTGCTGGTACGAACACTGACATGTATCAATGATTTTTCTGAATTTACGTACAATTACTAGTTTAAATTGTTAACATTATATCGCGAGGAAACCTAATCTCAATAAATGTTCTTGTAGGATTACTGTATGTAAGAGGAAAGCATAAAACTGTGGATTTCTCAGAGCTTGAAAACGCCAATACGTCTTGAGCCCCGATGTGTTGATTATAACCATACCTTCCTACGAGAACATGGCCTATGGGGTCTTACAATCTGATGATAATGATAATAGTCATAGAGTTCACATATCTCAGTGATTGGCTTTATGGATTAAAAAAAACTGACCTAAAAAGCTATTCTAAAAATGCACTAAAATATCCTCGACCATAGTTTGACACCAACACAGTCTTGTAGTGTCATAAACTTTATATCTCAATTCACTATACATTTCCATTTCGAAAAATTCCCAGGTGTTCCGGCGAAATCCAAATTCTAATGAAATTGAAATGGGGGTACCATAAAATAAACCCTTTCCAATACAAAACTAAATAAATGAATGCGGTTTTGAGGTAACAGGCATTTAAAAATACAGCCGAATAGAAAATCTCTTTTTTAAAGTCTGTTAAAAAAGACCTATGTCTTTCTGGTAAAAAAGACCTAGAAACTCACTCTGGCAGAAATAAAACTGAACCTTTGTGCAACAAATTTTATTAACTTTTAACAATATATCTACAAACTTATATTTCTCAAGCCTTTAATTGTCAGTAATAAAGGCTTATTTTGATATTATTGAAAAATCTATCTCGATATTTTGTATTTTTTATTTACACATTTGAAAATTAACGCACTTTTTAGTTTTCAATACACAAATTTGTGGAATTGGTATGATTGTAGTTTTATGCCATCTCACTCTTCGAACTATCAATTAGAGCGTGCGAGAGTGAGACAACTGCAGTTCGGAAGATTTTACCAATATAAAATAGAACAATTCATAATTTTGTATTTCACTGTCTCTTCTTTCATAATTGAACGGATTTTAATACCTTTTTTTAGTTAATGAAATGTGGGACTTTGTGCTATTATGCTGTGGTTTCATTTATCCTTAAAATATAAATGCGAAAATAAGTTTGCCTGTTAGGATTCGTCACGTCTTACATAGTCTTTGTCATGAAAAATCGCATACAATATTGTCAGCGGTATAGGAAAACGGTACTTTTCGTAGTAACGCGAGCAAAGTTGCGAGTAAAAACTATATATAAGATATAGTTAGTTATTAGATAAGTATGTAAGAATAGGTTTTTTGATCTTGAAAGCATTTTCTTTAATGTAACCAACGATATTATAACTAGAAAGCTATAGACATGTAATAAGCACCTCGTTAAAACTTGGCTAGATAGCTTACTTTTGGCTGCTGCCCCGTCAATCCTCCCGTATCTAAGTAACATACAACTATTTCTTTTTCACCATCGATATTGAGAATATGCCATCTTACTTCCACATTTTATCTAAAAGAGTGTGGCGTTACAATATTACTTTACGTGTGTGTGCGTTACCGTGGCATTTGTTTTCTCAAAATATCATGTAGGTAACGTATGTACATCTTTTTAGTATATCATTGCATGTAACCATGTTTTATTTCAATTTGATATGTTAAAAACATATATATCTATGATAACAAAATATATCAGGTTTTATCCATTGATAATGAAGGGAATTGGTGATGTCATTATGGTTTTTTTTTTCCACTTCAGTGCAATGATATGTTAGAAATTATATCTGTAGTAATCCAGTTATCAGGGGATTTATTAATGATAGTATGAGAAATAATTGATGACATTTTCTACTTTTAAATATATATTTTGACAATGCATTTTGATTATAGACAAAATAAGGCGTGGTCATTGATCGATATAGTTTAATAGGTATTTATGTCCTTAACAGAATGGAATGTATAATTTATGATAGCTCTTATGGAATATGCAAAATTGATTTGTTTACAAATTCCATCTGTTAAGTAATAAAAAAAACTCATAATTACTTATTATAAAACAAAAGTCCCCTAGCGCGTCTGTCCGTCTGTTCGCGATAAACTCCAAAAGTGCTGAAAGGATTTCCAAACGGTTTTCAACAGTAGTTGAGTGATACTTGAGGAAGTTTTAGGTATATATTTTGTCAAGGATTTTTCTGTAGTTATGGCTTTGTTATATTGGTTTTTGTTATGTTTAATATTATTATTGCCATTGTCGAGTAGGCGGCAATAATATTATAAATTTAGTGTTTTGTGATAGTTTCCAATGTTTGACCAAGATGGGGGCCACCCTTGTTGGAACTTTCCATAGAGTTGTTGCGATATCTCAGAATTCATGATGCTCTGTGGTATTATTGCCCATCAACTTTGTCTGCACACAATAACTGAACTGTATTACTTAAAACACCACATATATTAAAAACAAATAGTCAAATAACACAAGATTATGAATAAAATATAAAAACCACTACAAGGCAGATTAAGATCCCGCCAAAAAGTCTCCAAGACACCATTCGTGACCGCAATGGGTGAATTCAAAATGGCCGACATTAGTAATATCGACATGAAGCTACCTATTTAGTTCGGTATCGAGTTAACAGATGGTGCTGATGTGTCATAGGAAATTTTATACATTATTTTGACGTGTATTGTACAGTGAAGGAAAGTGAGCCGTCACGCTCGTATCGGTGATGTTCAATCGGGCTTATTCGGTTAAAGGCGTATACATCGTTTCAATAATTATGAATTATAATAATAAAATTATGTACGTGTATGTATTTATCGCATATATCAACTACATATTATAAAACAAAGTCCTCTATAACGCCTGTCTGTCTGTCTGTTCGCTATAAACTCAAACTACTGCACCGATTTTCATGGTTTTCAGCAGTATATAAAGTAATCCATGAGGAAGATTTAGCTATATAATTTTTTTAAGGTTTTTTATTATCAGAGCGTAACAACATCCGCTGCGCGGTCTAATTTATTTATAAGTTTTCACTTGTATCATGTGTTTATTTAGTGTTTTTTTCCCACTCGCAGCTCCTTCGACGCGCTGAAGAAATCGCTCGTCGGCGTACAGAAGTACATACAGGCGACCGACCTGTCGGAGGCTTCGCAGGAGGCCGTCGAGGAGAAGCTCCGCGCCACCGACCGCCAGTGAACACCCCGAAGCATTTAGCCCCCCGCGACCCCCCACACCCCGACC
>MU158866.1:199754-239653 GCA_015888305.1 Antheraea pernyi
ACGCGCGCGGCCCCACCGCGACCCCCAACCGCCTCTCTACCCGTAGGGAGCTCTCGTTTAAGTTCAAGACAATACAGTATTCACTAGGTTGTGCGCCGCGGTGCGCCCGCAAACGCGAATTTTCACCACATTTTTTTTTCGATCATAATATATTTTAAAAAAATCATCAATACAAACAACCACTCTATAGCTTTTTTTCTTTCGCAGTTTTTTTTTTACCGTCGGATTTTCTGTACAGTTTACCGACTCAGCCTCTTCTATATAGCTATTAAGGAAGTATCTTATGTAATAATTTAAATTATACTAATATTATTGTTATTATATATATTTTTCCTATAACTAAAGAATAAGTTAAGCTCAAACTAAATTTTAAAACAACCGTCACGTGTGTGTGCGTGTGGTGTTTAATTTTTTTTCGTTTGTTTTTTTTTTTAATTTGTATCGTATTTATAATACAGGTCAGCGAACGCCGGTCGGCTTTTATCTATTTAGTAAAATTAAAGTATAATGGATATTATGTAAAAACGTTTTATATACGATACGAGTGGATCTCGTTCGGATGTCTCGCTGAAACGACGTAAGCTTGTGCCGCAACTCGTATGGAACTGGCGCCCGTTGGATAAGTATTTTGTAACCGATTTATCCATAAATACACTTATATAAGTGAACAATATCGATTGTTTTATTTCGTTATCCCATCTCTATTTACAGCCAATGGAAAGTTAGTTATTTCTTAACAAATATCAACATTAGAAAAATCAAAATATCCTCTAAAATTTCATTTGTTCTGGCAACTACAAATTGTTTAAGGGGGTATTCTGGTCTAGAGGCACAAGTTTAAGGCAATTTTTGAAGTTTCTTAAAAAAAATGGCAATCAATGTTTTTATTATTCATTTTTCTATAGGATATTTGAGTCATATAGAATCAAAGATGGTAATCTCATTTTTAGTAAATTATGAGGAAACGAGAAAAATGATTCTATAAATTTTGGGCAATTACTGTGTGCATCGGGATTTAACACTGCAGTAAATATCTATTATGAAATATAAACTACACAATATCTAGTTGTGGCTGTAAATTACAAAATTATTCGAAATTAAAATATCGAAACGGCCGTCTTTGTCTCTTAACTATTGGTAATAGCCGTTTTTGATCCCAATGTCAATAAAGATGGCCACCTTTGACACGAAGTTTTTAAATATAGCCGGTTTAGTTTTAAGGTTATCGACGATGAGAAATTTAGAAAAAGATCTAAATAACTAAACAACATAAAATTAGATTACACAATTAAACACTATTTAAAAACTCTTGTTAAATAAAATTCTTATTCAAAAATACATGCAATAAGTATTTAAACATTATTAGTTAGTATAAACAACAATTAAAATAGATAGCAACAGTAGACAACTAAATTTAGCTAAAAAAAAGTAGGTATTTGAAAATAAAAAATCAAAACCAAAAATATTTTATTCAGTTTGGGCCCTGAGAAGGCACTTGTGAACGTCAAAACTGCCACCAGTTCGGACAAACAACCCAGTCATCGAGAAGAACCGGCAAGAAACTCGATCTGGTTTATCTCTTCATGTTATATATTTTTACAAAACTTACATTCGTTATTAGTGAATGCACAGAGAGGCGTCATTTCCAGACGTCACAATTGTTCACATATTGATCCACCCTATAATAAATAGCTTTTAGATATTAAAACCCGCTTGACATAGTTTTTGAACTCACTATCCCGCAAATCGGTAATGTGTTTTGGGACTTTGTTATAAAACCTATATATTAATAACATACTACCTACGTCTTCCTTCATAATTATCAATCTTAGTTTATTATGGAAGTGGTAGAGCCACGCTGAAGCTACTACTGGTTTCACCTCATTACTGGTACCACCCTCTGACAGAAAACCGACGTGAAGTAACAGTACTTGCATTGTTGCGTTTCGTTCGGTCAGTGAGAGCGCCGGAGGCCATCTCCTCTTCCCCCCTCCTCTTTCCCCCACTCCTCGCTCCCCCCAAACACTGACTGGCAACGCACTTGCAACTCCCCTGGTATTGCTAGTGTCTATGGACGGCGGTGATCACATACCATCAGGTGACCCGTTTGTTCGTTTGCCTCCTATAATATAAAATATATATATATATAAATCTAAAACATCAGTCGACCACACAAATAATCATTTTAATAAAACGCGTACGCAGTGAGGGGTTACCATTTCAATGACAGTATGCGTTACTATTAGTAAATACTTTTCAAAACTAGTTTCAACGTAATTCTAGCCAATAAAAACATCACACTGTTAAAAAATATTTTGTTAAAAAAACGTAGCAACCCTATGCAGGGTATGTATGTAGAATCACCTGTTTCTTTTAAGAACATTCCTCTTCCATTTTTCAGGATGTAGATGGCGTTTTTTTTTATGACGAGTATTTGCAACTGTGGGATTGTGTTCCATAAATACGATTTCAAGAAATTTGTAGCCACTTCATATTATATAAAACAACTAAAATTATCTGCGCAAACTCATACAAAAACTTATTTTCTTCATATTGTCACGTGATTTCTCTGATTGGTCAAGTGCACATTAACGCTGCTTTTGACACTGACCCAATGAAATAGCCGTTTTTGGAACCAAATCGAGATTTCATATCCATATAACTATAATAGCAAAACGGCTATGTTTGGTTAGGAAAGGCGCGAGCGAGCTGTTAAGGCTCAATATACTGAAATTTTTGGAATCGTTAACTCATAAGTGCCAAAAAGTAAGATTGCCATCTTTGATTCTATATGACTCATTTACTAATATTTCAAGAATACAGTAAAAAGCAAAAATTCAAAAAGTTAGCAGCTGATGAAGTGGGGGATCCTAAAAAAATTGGCACGCGACCATACCCACGATTACAACCCTCTTAGTAATCTGAAGAAAAAGTCCAAGTCATAAAGTGATATTTTAAACTTACATTTATTCAATCTGCCATTTCTACTGCATATATTGGACCTTCCTAGGTCGATAAAAGGTTTTACAAGAAAACAGATTCCCTAACGTCTTGTTCGATTCGTTCCGGCCAAGCCGGTAGGATTCCGCGTCAACAAAACAGCCATATCTCCAAAAATAATTTGAAATTTCTAAGATCACCCTAAAGATATATTCTTAAAGGGTTAATAAGTTTTGAAAATATGATAAAACAAAACAATTTTTTCAAATTTCTAGATCAGAAGAAACTCCCATTAAACATTTAACGAAACTAGGAAATACATACGTCGTTACATTTCAAAATAATTTAAATCCAATGTTGATTGATCATTTAACATGTTTAATTTTTTATACACCGAGAACGAACTTCAAATTTTACCATTCATAAGGTCTTTAGTAGAGTTTTTGGCGGGATCTTGGAACGTCATGTAATGGTCTTTATATTTTATCCATAATCTTGTGTTATTTGGCTCTATATAGTGTAAAGTTGGTGGTGCTTTACGTAATATAGTTTGGTTATTGTGCAAAAGTGAATTCAATGGGAAATAATAACACGGAGCATGGATTCTGACTTGCCACAAAAACTCCCACAGAAGTTCTAACAAGATGGCCACCATCTTGTTAGTTCATTGAAATTATATCAAGAAACTTGTAATATCCTTACTCACTTGACAGTTGCAGTGATAATCTACTGGAAGGCTGGTTGCCAAAAATAAAATAGAAGAAGTCTTTAGTTTATTTTGTGATCTTCATATTTTTACATGTAAAAAATTTGAAGATGTTGAAGAATAACGTAAAATATGAACGACTAAAATTAGATTTAGCTCATATTGAAATTTAACTATTCAATTATAGCCTTGCGGTGGGTTTCTTATAGACTAATGTAAAAACTAAACATGTGGAGTGGAAAAATAAAACAATTTTGCATACAATTGAAAATATTTATTAATAATCTTGTAACCTTTTCCACAAATGTGAATAATTTCTATAACTTGATTACTTTAAAATTCAATCGAACAAGATATTCCAACAATCGAAACGTATATTATAGGTACTTTACGTTTTTAATAATCTTTATAGTCAAATCTAAATACTTCTAATTGGAAGCGAATCCGCTTATCTTAAGATGACAATATAATGAAAAATCTATACTATAAATTACCTGTTATTATTATTGTATAAATAAGATTTCATGCAAAATTTGGCAGTGACGATTTATTTATGTTTTTCTAGAGTAATGTTAATATAATGATCTCAATATATTATTTTCAATCCCAAATACAGTTTATTTTTTAAGGTACGAAGCTATTTTTACTTTAAAAAATGTACCAGAATCATAATGTTACCAGCACACACTAAGAGAAGTTTGTACCGTAAAATGGGGTAAATAGGGATAAAACCAATAAGGTTTTTAACATATTAGCTATCGTTATTCGTCATAATTAAAAAAAATGTGCAATATGGTAGATTATTGAAACTTTCTAATGTAACACGGAATACATGTGACATTAGCTTTTAATAATTAAAAACGTTGTTTAAAATTGCCTCTCGTGACAACAAAAAATGAAAAGTCAAGGTGGGGGCCTAGAGACGTTCTCACGTCACGGCCACGTCTTAGTACCGAAAGCCATCACTGGCAAAACGCACTGGTTGTAGACTTTCGTCTTCAAGCATTACGGTATTAAAGAGGAGAAAACCGTGCTTAGTTTCCCGAATGCTGCTCAACCTAGTTGAATTTGATTGGCTATAGACTAGTTGAGACTATTATAACTTCTTTCTCGAGATTGGACTTTCCTAGTCGGCCAGTTTATACTAGGCATATATATTCGTCAGTAATTTCGAGTGTAGAGTTCTCTACAATTATTGAAGTAGACACTACATAGGTATTCGACATGGCTTTTGTCTAATAACCTAATAAATTTTATCCAATAACTGCTTAGGTTTTAAAGAGGAAAAAACCGTACTTAGTTTTCCGAATGCTGCCCAACCTAGTTGAATTTGGCGATTAACTTTATACATATATTATATTGAACACGCCCCCAAAATTGGTGACCTCATCAATAAATCTTTGGTAAATATATAATATATTTGTAATAAATTAAACACTGATTTTGCAATCGAGACTTTTAATTATGGACTTGTATACTGAGGAAAAATATATATCCGTCTGTCATGGAATATGTCGTTCATATTCTAAAAAGGCCAGAGACAATATAAATGGCCAGCACGCTACAACTTATTTTTCGAAATTATACCTTCCTAGTCGGACAGTTTATCCTAGGTATATATATTTGTCAATATCTTCGAGTGTATAGTGCTCAACAATTATTGGGGTGGACAATACATGGTTATTCGACATGACTTTTGTCTAATAATCTAGTAAATTTTATCCAATAACTGCTTGTACTCCCACCTCTCACAGTGACGCTTTTGTAGTTTATCAAATTATTGGGTCAGTCAGTGCATAACCAGATGACGGTAGGCATGCATGTCGATATCGCAGGATCAACGCGATAAATTGTATATCTCTTGGTGGTCACTTTGTTTTTACATGCTACTATACATATAATAGTGGCATATTGTCATCACTTTCTCGTTTTACTTGAAAATATAAAGTGTTTATTTTAATTCGCCTATTTTAAGTCTATTTTAAGCCTATTTTAAGTTTATTTTAAGTCGCCCTCGCGTGCAAAGTCAAGTTTCGTTATACAGATCATTAATCTAGGTTTACTAGATCTGTGTCCATACTTTTGAAAGTCTTAGAACAAACTTTAACTAAGGTTCTCTTTGTTTTCTATTAGAATTTGTTTTGATATTATTATTTTATATGTTAAATATGACCATGAAATATCATATCCTTGAATATTGCGACTTTCATTCTTCCGGTATAGCAAATTTCTCTATTAACCTTATTTTCGTACTGGTTACAGGTGAATAAGGATTGCATATATTTTAGCATTTTTTTATTATTTTTTCATTATTGCCCATTTTTACATTTGATAAAAATGATGTCGGTATGCGACAATCATTTTAATTTCTACAAAGCTATATTTGCGTAAGAAACTTTATTATAAAACTTCTTGAAGTTGTCCTTATTGACCCCAAGTTACGATACTCAATTTTAGATTATTACTAGAGGTTTTATGTTTTTTGTAACAGTAACACAGTTACAAATTTTAGGTGGGTACTTTTAAGGTTAAAAGTATGTAAAAATCTACACATTCAATGTTATATTTAGGATGTCTAAATCTATGAGAAATGTTTATATTTTTACATTCAACTGCGGTCATAGGAACGTACGGTTAGTTATAGTGTTGAATATAGTAATTTTCATTCAAATTTATACAAATTTGTACCAATTTTATAGATTTATACATACTTATAATAATAAAATTCAAATAAAATTCAATTCTAATTAGATTGAATTAGGTAATTTTTTATCGATTACTAATTATTGTTAATTATAAATATTTAGAATTTGAAATTTGTTACACTATTCCTTCTTCTTCTAATATTTGTATATCTTCTCTTCCTACACAATCAAATAATTAAATATATATTTATATTGCCTTTCTTAATTCTGTACTTTACTCCCACTTAAATATATCATATGTCTACTTCTCAAGAATAACTGTATTACTATTCACCAACATTTTTATAATTGGCAACACATTTATTAAAAAGTCATATTACTATATATCCACCGATATACAGTGTCGGATTTAGTTTGGCCTGAAGACCTAGACCCCCACCGATGTGGTATCTCAGAACCCCCCTTGATAACAAAATCTATAGATTTCAAAGTTTTGGAAGTACTTAGAGCAAAAAGTATGTTAGGCAGAGTAGAAATAGGCAACGATTATTGTCTTTTATTGTTTTTTGTATATAAATACTACGAGAAAACGAATAAAGTGAGGTTATTAGAGAGATGACATTATTTGCAAATGTTCGCTATATTTCTGTAAAAATAAATTTAAATTTTGCATGTTGTCACTTTAGGATCTAGGGTCAATGGTAGTAAAGTAATTAACTGTTTATATATCTAATTATTGTTCGATATCTTAGGTTAATTAGTAACTTGACAGCTGTAATCCAATTTTTTTAATGTTTTCCATCACAGTTACAGCTTCTTATCGTTTATCGATTCTTACCGGAATTCAAGGGCCACATATTTTATAGAACTATGACTGATTCAAATACTGATCGTGCTAATTGTGTCGGCCGGTGCAGGTGACACGTTAGGCACCTGGACACTAGGGTCCAGTAGAGGGATGCTGTCTGTTGTTCTGTAAAAAAAAAGATAATGCGGCCAACGATAGATACAATTCAAACTGTGCCCTGATACAATTATATACATACTATAGATATATAACTCTGTTTCTTTTGCAATTAGAACAAGTGACGAAAGTTCTAAGTGTCTGGTGAAATACTTCATCGGTTTTAGTGTTTGTTTACCTGATATATTTTTTTTTGTAGCACGGCAAAATGACTGCACTATGCCTGATGGCTTACCAGCTTATCCAGGCTTATCCTTAGATAGTACAATCCAAAAACAATGGCGATCACCGAGAGACACACTATCCATCGATGGTCGCCGCTGTTATGCCGGCCTGCGAACAGCTGGATATGCACAGTTTTATCCCGAAATGCGATCCGCAGAAGCGAATCACTATAACGGGCTTTTTCGCCATATACATGGTGGTTGCGACCCAGTCAGGCTGTAAAACCCTACCACTCCACTTTCGCCATTGCCTCGTTCGTTATTCAGCAGGGTGCACCACGTGCAGGTGAGGTTGCCTTGGGTGTCTCAAGTCTTATGATGTTATTCGACACCCCTTACACTGCATTAAATTACTACGTGGTTTAAGATGGCAAACACGCGAAACGTAGAGGAGGACTGGTTCTCAAATGTAGCCACCAGAAGACATATATTAGCGACAGATCTTGAGTCTGGTAGATAGCCAGGCGGACTTGGAAAAACATGCTGTGTTGACATCATGATGTTTTCCTTCATCGAAAATTCCGGCTCATTAAGTAAGTAGTATACACTAACCACATTTTCTTAACATTTGTTACAGATAAACTACTCTAGATAACAATGCTATATCTCAAGGTATACATTTATTATCCATTATAATTATTATTAAATATTTTATCTATGTTCATAACAGTGTAATTGCTTTAAAATGCACTATAATCTGTTAAATCTTTACGAAGTAATTAATTACTAATATCGTTAGATATATTTATATCATATTGATGAGCATTCATTACTAGATGGGAAAAGTTAGTGTAATTAAAATAAATATGTACCTCGTCCTGCTTAGCGATGACTCGGTAACGACGGACTCGCAACACGGCGCCGTGGTACACTTTTCTCTCACTATTGGCAACGTTGTACATATTGTGCCTAACAGGTACATATACTGAAACGATTTATTATATATGAGAGTTATTTTTTTAATACTATTTTTTAAAGTGAAACTTCTTTAGGCGCATGAGGGTAAAATTTTTACAGATGTAACGTCTCGCAGGTATGCAACGGAAGTGACGTCATTAGCAGTAAACGCAGATTAAATAAATAAATAAACTTTTGAAGTGCAAATTCTTTAGGCGCATGAGGGTAAAATTTTTACAGATGTAACATCACGCAAGTATGCAACGGAAGTGACGTTATTAGCAGTAAACGTAGATGAAATAAATAAAAAAACTTTTTATTCTTTTTTTTTCTTTTTTCTTGTTTGTATAAATTATAAATATAAACAAGACTTATAAATTAGTTCGCCAAAGAAGTTTCATTTGTGACATGTGTACTTTGTACGCACGCACTTTTTTTTTATTCGACTTCGAAGTGAAATTGTCTTGAAGATATGCAAAAAAAAAGCCGAAGCAGTCGTAAGGACTGCCGATAGAAGTGATAACTCAAAACAATGAAATAAATGTATTTTCTCTTGAATTTTCATATTAATTATAGTGTGAATGAGAATGTTTAAATTTCAGAATTTGTTTATTGTAATTATTAACATTTGTGTGGTTTTCATCTTTATTGGCACTCGGTATCAAACGTATGGTCAAACAAAATATCAATACTACATCTACACAGGCCCTTAAACTACGATCGGTAATGCTTCTATCTTAATCTTAATTAATCTATCTCCTGAGAAAAATACCACTCAAATGGCCTAAATAGGTTTTCACTTCAAAAAATTTCCTGTAAATTTGAGCCCTTAATATTGACTCTAAATACTGTCCCAGATCGAAAGAAAATCTCCCATATAAAATACACATCAACTTTGATAAGTTTTTTATAAATTTTATAAGCCAGTAGTACTTTATGCTGTAGAGACGTTCGAACTCAGGGATTAATGAGGATTAATTACTCTATAAAATTGTCTATTAAGACAAAAAATAAATTCTATAAAATTTGACTTAAGTGATCTGACTGCTCTCTTTTTTGTTGTTATTATTGCTATTTGTTATTATTATATCTAAACAAATCTCTAATACCGATAAAACAATGTATGTAGATTACATGTAATGAACTTCATTTTGAATTAGTTAATGTTTGTTTTTTTTTTTAATACTTACCATAGACACGACGAGTATCAAATAAATCGTGGGAGTAGACCAATGCATAGCGTTCTCTATAGCGACGACTCCCATCACCCAGTTAATGGCGAAAAACGGTTCCAGGACCAAACATAAGTTCAGATAGGTCTTCAATTCGTTCCCTTCCGTGTTCCATTTCCACGATATATTGTCGAGATATAATATATTCAGTAATCCTTTGTCATTTATCGCTTTTGATTGAACAGTTTGCTGAAAATTTAAACACATTTTAGCAACATCAACTGTGTTGAGGGGGAGGGTGGGAGAGGAAGGCAAGAGGAAAATGGAAGGGGAGGGGAGATGAGTCTCCGGCGCTCTCACTGACCGAACGAAACGCAACAGTGCGAACACTGTTACTTCATGTCGGTTTTCTGTGAGAGGTGATACTACCCCGGGCGAAGCCGACCCATTCATGCTGAAACCAGTAATAGCTTCAGCGTGGATAACTCAAGGATAGATAAAGCGACGGTTCTCATATATTCTTTAATTGTTCGAGAAACAGATTCTCCCTTTCTGATGTCCTCCCTCCTTATATTCCCCGTCCTACTAACCTTACGTGTGTCTTAGCTTTATTAAATAACCCTTAGTAAACCCTTTAATTTCACTTGTTATTATTTAATAAAAGTAACAAAATCAAACTTTAATAAGATTGTCTATTTCTTAATAGATATGTATGTAAGTTTACCTATATGTATATTTGTGGGAAACGTACAATAACTCGGTCTGAACACAAATTTATTATCTTAGTTTTCGAATTACATTTTATAATCACTCTCCTTCGTTTATGACACTCAAATGAAATCAAAAACACTTTATTGAAGTTAGGCCATAAGAAAGCACTTATTAACGTCAAAACTACCACCGGTTCGGAAAACAACCCAACCAACGAGAAGAACCGGCAAGAAACTCGATCTGGTTTATCTCTTCACATTATATATTTTTACAAAACATAAGTAGTTACATTCGTTATCAGTGGATGCACATGGAGGGGCGTCATTTCCAGACGTCACAATCGTTCACATATTGATCCACCCTATAACAGCCTTTAGATATTAAAACCCACTTGACGTGGTTCTTGAACTCACTATCCGGCAAATAGGTAATGTGTTTAACTAAGATTCTCTTTGTTGTTTTTTGGTATTTGTTCTGATATTATAATTTTATATGTTAAATGTGACCATGAAGTTTCATGTCTTTGAATGTTGTGAGTAACTATCCAATAGCCTGGTATGTATAGGTAGTTAAAGTTGTTTCCTTATAAATTTCTTGTTATTTCGTGACTTACTTCGTTTCCGTTCTCGACGTTTCCATCACTCTGCGCCGCCATATTGGAATACTGACAATCGTCCTCGCTCGGAACGTAATCTCTGTCGAGCGTTTCCGAACTGTCAGTATTCTTCCTACTACCGCCAGCTGTACACACGTTATCCAACGTGTCGTTGCTCGCATTCTTATCGTTCGCTTCATTTTTCGGCCAATTAGCTACATGACGATCAACTAATTCTTGTATTTTAGCCGTTAACATCTCCGCTTGCTTCTTATTAACGCTTTGCAAGCCCAGAATCACTATCGCCGTGTTTATGAGGATCAGAATCATCGCGGGTACCATAAAACCCATCACCATGCCTTTCTCGATCGACATCCAACAGTAATGCTTTATTTCGTAGTGTTCCATTGACAATGCGTAGTTGAACTATAAAGAATTATTGATTTAATAGTTATTTCTAGCTTTAACTATTTGGTGATACTAGCAGAAACAATCAGCATTCCTTGTGTTATTTTTTCTTCGATTATTAAATTTTTACTAATAATATAAAAAATCATCAATAATAATGTTAAAAAACTAATATTGTCATATAGGTCAATACTATAGAAAATTGTGGAAGAGCCAAAACAAAATTAACACATTCAACATTTTAATTAATATATTTAATAACAAATTAAAGAGTTATAACGATTTTTTTTAAAGTTTCATCAACATCTGTCAAATGGATTTTAAGTTAAAACCGAGAAAATATGAAACCAAACAAACCTAGACCATTCTATTTGATGATATGAGAGATGAGGTGTCTGAAAGAGTATTATAAGTTAGCGATATTTACTCATTAGTTTTTGCTTGCGGCTTAGCTCGGACAAGAGGTACCTTATATCGCAATCTGTACTCGTGTATGCCAATTTTCAAGTTATTCGGTATATGTATAGTCAAGGCGTGAACAAACAGATTCACAATCACGTTTATAATATTATTTAGCGTTAGAATTTATCTTTTTTTACGAAGAATGAGTAAAAACTGTAACTGCTTACGTAAGTATAGAGGGGCGAGCTAACTCCCCCTAGCTACCTTTGACTTACTTTTTGCGAAGAATTCGTAAAAATTGTAATAGCTTACGTACGTATGGAGGGGGCAACTAACTCCCCCAAACTACCTTTGACTTACTTTTTCTGAAGAATTCGTAAAATTTTAATTGCTTACGTAAGCATGGAGAGGGAGCCACCTCTTTCTAGCTACTTTTGACTTACTTTTTGCGAAGAATTCGTAAATATTGTAATTACATACGTAGGTATGGAGAGGGGCTACCTTGCCTAACTTATTGTGAACAATTTGTAAAAATTGTAATAACCTATGTAAGTATGGAGGGGGCAACTAACTCCCCAAGCCACCTTTGACTTACTCTTTTGAAGAATTCGTAAAAACTGTAATTGCTTACGTAAGCATGGAAGGGGAGAGCTAACTTTGACTTACTTTTGGTGGCAGGGGAGAGGGTAAAAATAATCGACATACGGTTTACACTCACCATAACAACAACCGCTGGAACACCATAAGCGAGAAGATAGTTGTATTTAAGTGGAATCAATGAGTCGCAAGCGCAATACTCCGAGACGGCGGCCGCTAGGGCAACAATCCACATGGCACAAGATATGTGTGTGTAGTGTAGCAACAGAGCGATCCGTTCACATTGCGATGGTGACGATACACCCTGACAATACATCTTTCTTTTATTATTAATATTATTATTATTTTATTACTTTTGGCAACCAATCATCCTGATTATTAATTTAATAGCCGAGTAAGTAATAACATACAAACGTCTTGCGACAATTTCAATGTTCTAACCAGATGGTGGCCCTTTTGTTAGAACTTTCCAAGGGATTTTTGTGGCATCTTAGAATTCATGCTCCAATTCACTTGTACGCAATAACCGAACTATATTCTCTCAAATGCCACCAATATTACAAAATATAGAGTGAAATAGTACAAGGTTGTAAATAAAATATAAGTTACGACATGACACGCTACTAAGATCCCGCCTAAAACTCGACAATACATTTTTTTTTTTTTTTGGCATGTAATGTGTCAATAATACAATTGTATCTTGAGATAAATTTAACGTTCAAACAAGATGGCGGCCGTCTTGTTTCCAAAGAGTTTTTGTGGCATCTCAAAATTCATGCTTCGTGGTATTCTTTCCCGTGCACTTCACAATAACCGAACTATATTATGTAAAATGCCACCAATACATCAAAATATAGAGTCAAATAACGCAGTCACTAAATGATAGACTAATAAATATCCCGCCAAAAACTCGATGAGGTGTAGGGTGCGGGGAGATTCAATAAACACACGACTGTACTGGATAACGCTCTGATTTCTTCTGTCTAATACATGTTTCCCATTACATCGACCATACAATTTTATTTCAACTGCAATCGTCTCCTAACTTCTTAACGCAGGAGAGAATTTTAATTGTAAATACGTATTATACTAAGCGATCCCGGCTGACGTTGTCCCGCCCTGATAATAAAAAGCCTTAACAATTTATATACCTAAAACTTCCTCATGAATCACTGTATCTACATGATCCATCCATATTTCCAGTCTTCCTTTACTTCTATATCCGTCCACCTTCGTACTCAAAACATTTTCGTTACATGACTTTCATCTCTCATTGTTGCCCGTACCGTGCCAACCTTTTACTCCTCAAATTCTCTGTCACTGGTGGTATTTTCAAACTTCCTCTAATATACTCATTCATAATCCTATCCATTCTAGTTATACCACACATCTACCTGTTAGGTTTATATACATATCGGGAGAGCCACTACTGACCTGCGATACCGCGCTATTTACTATATCGGGGGTGTTACTAATGACCTCAAACGCCATTGGTTGGAGGTATCGGCTGTTTATGTACCTCGATGCCTTAAAAGGCGACCAACGGCTAGATGCCGCGCCATTTCCGATATACACGTATGCATTTGTGAATCATGCAATTTCGATTGTATGGTTCACAAATGTATATATGTATGAATAGCTTAGAATAGTTAGCTAGATCAGACGCGACTTTTTTCATGTAACAGCCCAAGCCGAGGTGTGCGTGCACCCTTGTGTATGTTACCTAAAACCCAAAATCGGCTGAGTGCCCTAAGCGCTCGGCCTTAGTATTCCGGTGAAGCTGTAAAGACCCTACCAGGTCAATAGCATAGTCAGTTCGAAAAAAAAAAAAAAAATGCCGCGCATACTCAATCAGACAGTTAGGCTAGTCACACCTACGGATAACTCGTCGCAACTATAGTCATTGTTGAGATTTGTAAGAATACGCAAGTAAAAAAGTGATGTAATTGTTATAAGGTGTTTTTTTTTTAATATTATTATATTGATTTCTTGTATTTAATATTATATTATTATTACTGAGAAAACTCTGAACCCACGAATCCTCGGGAATAGTCTAAAGTTGGCTAGTTTCCTGTTACATATAAATGGCAATGAAGAACTTCGTTTTTAACCGGAACGGTGGTCCCGCTCAAGCAAATACTATAGCCTACCAAAGCTGAAGCCTACAGAGAAATTGTAAGGCTAAAAGATCCCATCAGACTTCGTAACTATATAATAATAATCATAGATACAATACAATGGTACAACAAAATAATCCCAAGGAGGGTTGATGTCAGGCAGGCGGCCGATCGTAAAAATTAAGCCAAATCATACGCCACAACATGACAAACATGTTGTACCGACCCTACTTATGTGGGATAAGGGTAAGAAGAAGAAGAAGAATTGTTATAAGGAGGTATTGACCTAACCCTACATACCTTAACATTCGCATCTCTGGCACATGTAATCTTCTCTCATCTGTCTCTTTCGTAACCCAGCACTCGGATCCATACAACACAATTACTCTTATTATAGTTTTATAGATAATGCTTCAACTCTCTTTTATGTTACGTTTTCTTAGATGGTAGAGTCACGCTGAAGCTATTAATGGTTTCAGAATGAATGGGTCGGCTCGCCCGGGGTAGTACCACCCTCCCACAAAAAACCGACTTGAAGTAACAGTGCCTGCATTGTTGCGTTTCGTTCGGTCAGTGAGAGCGCCGGAGGCCTAACTCCACCCACTCCCCTTCCCCTTCCCATATTCCCCCTCTCCCTCAAGAAAGGTTGGCAACGCACTTGCGACTCGCCTGGTGTTGCAAGTGTCTATGGACGGTGGTGATCACTTAACATCAGGTGACCCACATGTCCGTTTGCCTCCTATGATATAAAAAAAAATATTGAGAATATTATACGCAAGCCCAAACTAAAGCTATATTCAGAGCGGCCACAAAGTTTGACGCGGATTAAAAGTACACGGTCTTTCGAGTCATACGTTATCTTAATTTAATTGAACTAGTGGGCGCCCAGTGGTCGACATTCGACCATAGTTCATTGATTTTTTTAAGTTTGTATTTTATTAGGCTTAATATCATTGTTGAATATAGAATGAAAAGGGGTAATTGGAACGTAAGAGTAAAATAATACATACAGTCGAGCATAGCCACCTCCTTCACAACCTTTTTTGAAGTCCTTTATTGACAGATGTCAAAACGTCTGTTTTATTTACATGTGTGTATATGTTGTGTAAAATTGAAGCAGTAGTGTGAGTAATGCATATTTTAATTAATTTAATGTACTTGTAATGCATTTTATATAAAATACATAGCTTTCTGCACTTCTCCTCCATACAAACTTTAACTATGGCAAATTTCACGTTCATCCGTTCGCCCAATTCCGTTAAAAAGGGATTCAAAGTATAGGTTTCACGTATTAATATATATGATGTTAACTTCCAACTTATTCCTAACGATTCGAAGTTATAACAATCGACGCGATGTCGAAACACTAACAACTGACCCATTATCGCACCTCCCATCTGTTAAGGTGCATAATAAAAAAAATATTAAAATAGATTCTGAATTACCATGAAAACTAGAAAGTTCTTACAAAGGGGCCAATAACTTATTTGGAATACCATAAGATGTATTGATTGCTGAAGTAAGAAGATTTAGAAAACTTTCATTTTGATATAGCAAATAGAAAAAAAAACTCACCATAACAGCCTGAATGTAGATAAGCGTACACGCAGCGAGACAGCAACAGAGATTTATGTTAATCGGGTATAGTTTGCTGTTTCTGCGAAAATCAGCCGTGTATTTACCGCAAAGGAGCCAAATAACCGCAGCGGTTAATAGAACCAAGGCTATTCCACTGGTAACGAATATCTGATAAAAAAATCGAGTATCCGTTTACACACGATAGAAGTGAAACTAAGTATCCTGATTAATTTTTAAGATAACGAAATGAATAATCGAGGTAGTAAACATTAATAATATATTATTTAGTAATATATTTTAATGTATACTAGCCGGCCCGCCAGACATTGTCCTGCCTTGATAATAAAAAAATACTAAAAGTCAACCGCAGCGCCACCTACCGGGTCCAATTGCGAATCTAAACCACTATCGGATCCACTCGAATACGCACACAAAATTTAATCAAAATCGGTCCCGCCGTTTAGCAGGAGTTCAGTGACATACACACGTACAGCAGTAATTTATATATAAAGAATAACAATATTAAAAAAAAAAAACAGAACAAAAAAAAATTTGAAAGTGCGCGATAGTCGCTACGATTCAACAGAAAATAATGTGCTATAAGATTTGTTCAACGTTTCTCTCTCTTCCTCACTTTATATAGATTTCGAGTACATTAACAATATACTATCTCATTTTCTCACAGATTGTAACAATATATAAGATTCTGATCAAACACTATCTATGAAAGAAATCGTTGTTTCTACACGAGTGAAACCACGGGTAATATCATCTAAGGGTAAAATACGTACTAAGATCATCCATTCATTTCTAACTCCGTGGCAATTGTTGATTCCGTACAGGTAGGTTACGCTGTCGATAATGTTATGTTCTTTGAGGTCTGCGTCGGCAAGCGAGTCGTCTGGTAACTCTACATCGGTGTCCGCCATCTTGACATCCTCCATCTTGTTTAATAGCACTGGAAAGAAAATATACTATCTATCATGTTGTAGGTGTTTAGGAATAAGTAATAAATGTCTATATGTCTGTCTGTTTGCATGAATACGCATCACTGCTAACGCACTAGGTTCAATATAAAACCTCACCAAGAAAATAAAGGAGAAATATCTTGGAGAATAACTTAGTCTTTGTATTATTAAAATCCGTCCTCTCTATCAATAGATATTGAACACGCTAATCTCAGGAACTACTGGTCTGATTTGAATAATTCTTTCAATATTAGATAATATATATATATATATATATATCATCACGCTAAGACCATTAGGAGCAGAGCAACAATGAAGAATGTTTTAAAATCGAGGTTTTTTTTCCTTATGACAGTTGCCTTTTTTTTTCTCGAACTGACTACGCTATTGACGAAGCAAGGTCTTAACAGCTTCACCGGACTATTAAGGCGAGCGCTTAAGGCACTCAGCCGATTTTATTTTGACAACTAGCTCAAGGGTGCATGCGCACTCTATCTATATGTGACTCGAAATTTAAACGTTTATCTAATGTAACACCGAGATATTTGACCTCGTCGGCCCAAGGTATATCGGTTCCGTATAGCCTGATGGGCTCGAGGTTATTACTACGTCGTAAAGGATCGAAGAGTATCGCGGCACTCTTATCAGGATTAACTTCTATGCGCCATCGACGAAACCATTCACCGAGTGTGCAAACGGCCTTTTCGATGCGCTTCCTAAGAAAGTCCGACCGCAAGCTGGAGGTGTAAATAACAGTATCGTCAGCATAACAACCTACCTCGACCCGTTTAGACCGAGGTAGGTCACTGATGAACAGATTGAAGAGCGAGGGCGCGAGTATGGAGTTACGACAGTTGCCGCTGCATGTTAGAGTTAGCCCTAAGTAACTATACCACGCGGACGAAGTCGCGGGCATAAGTTAGTTCTAAATAAATTTACTAAAGAACGTAATTATTACTCATTGCTAGAAACAACCATCATCACATCATCCCACGGTCGTAGATAGGGGAGAGTGGGGGTCATTAGTGGGACAATAACTTTTCGGAACTTACCACTGTTTTGTGACATTCGAGGGCAGATCAATTATGGTTTTTTTTTTTACTTCCACCCTACCTCAATTTCCATTCTAGCTACAGCCCTGCATCAGTAAGAGAGCTAATACGCTGAGATAGAGGCAACACTATCAAGTTTTTGCCACGATAAAAAAATACAACTTCGGGGATGAATGAACTTTATATTAAACTAGCCGACCCGTGCCCACCTCGTTGGGCGGTAATACGCGCGCGGAATGGTTATTTTGCGCTAAAACGCAGCGGAAGCTCTGGAAAGAAAAAACTACCCCGATTTTGCAACATTCTTCATTGCTGCTCCGCTCCTATGTGTTTTAGCGTGATGATATATAGCCTATAACCTTCCCTGATAAATGAGCTATATAACACTGAAAGAATTTTCCAAAGCAGACCAGTAGTTCCTGAGATTACCCCTTACAACGTCACAAACTCACAACGTCACAAAGTCACAAACTTTACCTCTTTATAATATTAGTATAGATAAAAATATCGTGATTTTCTTTTAAATAAGGACCAAGTGTCTAAGAAATAATAAAAAAAAAGTGTGTGTGACTTATGTACACGCGTCGGAAGTTATACTTCTTTGGCGTAACAACGATAAAAATCTTTTCAAACATTTTGTCTTTCACCTTATTCTACGTTTGTAGGAAAAACGACACTAACAATAGAAAAAAAAGGTATTTAATACATTGAAAGTTTTAATACAAAGAAACAAAATGTTGACTATAGCTAACTTCAGGGTGTCGGTTTTTCGTGACGGTGTGTGCGCGCATCGTAAAAATTTACTCTCATTATTTTTCTCTAACGCGCCAAAAGAAGTATAACTTCAAAAATTAATTGGTTAGTCTTATGGATAATATTATTTTTAACAGATTTCTTGTTTTATCTGATTTCTTTCTTTAAAAGAAAACTTTTTTAGCGCTTCCGAGATAAATTGCAACCATTCTAATATACTAATTATTGCAGGTGTCAGTTATACCGTACTATTCTAGCGACATCAAAAATATTGTTTATTACTTACCTACATCATTATTAGATACACTTTTTGTATGTACTCTATAAAACACTAACCTTGATTAGTTTTCGAGAGGATCTCTGGATTTGGATACAACTGTGGATTGTCATCGTACAATGGTGACGTAAAATTAGACACGCTATACTCTGTGTCGTAGGATGATATATCATAATCGGTCCTATCTTCTGGTCTTTGGTACGTCGTTTTCCGGTATTTGGTAGCCACAGGCTGGTATGAACGATACGATGATTTCTGTGTTTTAAAGAAGCCTTCATCCTCGTTCATTCTTTGATTATGGCGTATAGTTTTGTTCAGTTGAAATGCTGGAATGTTATCGAGAACCTAAATTGATTTAAGCGATGATAGTAGTTAGCCTAGTTAGTTAGTCTAAAATCTAACTATATCTAGCCATGAAGTATATGCTAAAATCCTATTTTTTACATAAATTTATGAACAGGACAGTATTTTTAATAAAAGAGTTTGTAATTGATTTTTGGAAAAAAATAATTCTATCTCTTGTTTTTCAAATAAAATATCATCCACTTCACTGCAATATATGTAAAGACTTAAAAAAAACCACGGTTACCGTTTGCCACTTTGCCGCACCTCTTCGCAGCCAGGTATAAACATATACGATTTTATTATATTTTTACATTCATTACTTATATATCAAACTAGCCCCTGCCCGCGACTTCATCATCGTGGAATAGTTACTTTGAGTTAACGCTAACACGCAGCGGAAGCTCTCAAGAAGAAAAATATCCCGATTTTGAAACATTCCTCATTGGTGCTCCGCTACTATTAGTCTTAGCGTGATGATATATCCTATAACCTTTCTCGATAATTGAGATATATAACACAGAAAGATTTTTTCGAATCGGACCAGTAGTTCTTGAGATTACCCCCTACAAACCCACAAACTTGTATCTCATTATAATATTAGTATAGATTAAAGCTAATTCTGTGCATAATAATTATATACGGTTGCTTAGTAAATCTAGTTGAAAATAAGATTTAGTAGCTGTTAAAGATGCCTAATTTTATAGACAGAGTGAAAGAGAGTTAGCGCACATCACTCGTCAGACAAAGATAGCTATAGTCACTTGTACGAGGCATTAAAGCAGGTGTGTACCCTACAACCCTAACACCATGCTATGATTCCATCACAATGTTCTCCTTTTACGAAAACTTTGGCTCTTTGCATAAATCGTCTACGAAAATTGCGCTATTATTTGTCCTTATGTACACTGATTGCAATAAACACAAATCCCTGTTAATAAACAACAAAAATCCTCGACAATCTTTTTGACCGCTCTGAATATAGCCGCAAGATCGGACTTGCGCGTAATATAGCAAAGAGGTTAATACAAAATATCGTTAAAACATTATTAAATAAATCTAAAATCGTCATTTATCTATCCGTAAGTTGCCTCGGTATTTATTATACGTATAATATAATACGTATTTATACCTAGATTTGTGTTCTGTGTAACTACATTCAGAGCGGTCAAAAAGTTTGGCAAGGATATTACAAAAAACTGCTGTAAAAGGTTATATCCTATATCGTATCGGCTTACATCAAACAGTTAACGTGATTATTATTAAACTGGGAATCTTAACGATATTAATTAAAACTATGTAAACTTTGGTAATAACCATTGAAACTAATTAACAGTCAAAGAATAAAAATTTCTCAGACATGACATATTATACAGTAGAACCTCGTTAAGTTTTGAAGGTGGTAGAGCTGGTTTCAGCATGAACGGGTCGGCTCGTCCGGGGTAGTACCACCCTCTCATAGAAAACCGACGTGAAGTAACAGTGCTCGCATTGTCGCGTTTCGTTCGATCAGTGAGAGCGCCGGAGACCCACCTCCCCTTCCCTCCCTCTTCCCCTCCCTCCCCCTTACCTTTCCCCCAAACACAGCCTGGCAACGCACTTTCAACTCTCCTGGTGTTGTTAGTGTCTATGGACGGTGGTGATCACTCAACATCAGGTGACCCATCTGTTCGTTTGCCTGCTATGACATAAAAAAAAACCAAGGGAAACACAAAATATTTAAGGTATAAAGTTTTTAATTTATCAAGGGTTTATATTAGATAGTGATTGATGAGTTAATACAGTTCCTATTTTTATCTGAACGCACAAGAAGAAGTTGTAATATAAAATATATACACATGTTACATAAAAATAAAATTTTATTTAAAGTTTAGTCTACTGAAAAAAGTCTGTGATATTTTGAAGTAAAACTTCTTTAGGCGCGGCTATGAAGTAACTGGACGACAATGCAAAGGAAGTCCCTTACGGCAGTATGGTTATCACGTTTCTGTACCATCCGGTTAAATAATCATTAAACATAACCAAAACTTAAATCATAATTAATTTAATTCATTACTTATCACAGTAATCTGTTCGTACTTTTCTATATTTTATTTACTTTATAACAAAGAGTTGCTAATAATATTTCCTGTGTTATTTAAGTTCCGAATTAGATGATAGATGGCGCTAAAGATAATGAACCTTTGATTTAATTTGTTACTTACTTACATTGAAACCAGATGGCAGCATGGTCGCGCACTCATATATACATAATCAATTCTATTGTATAATTTTTATTATTATTCAATTTAATGTTTTTTAATATTTATTTTTTTCTAAAATTTGTGATTGATTTGTTTACAAACCATTTATTGACAAAATCAAAAATGTTTACTTCAATTGCGTGTGACGGTTACACGCACTCATTTTTTTTTTTGTTTTAAACAGTTCGCGGTATCTAAATCGATTTGATTTTCTATTATAAATAGAGAGGAGAGTCCATTCTCTTTTATGTTGCTACATTGATCTACAACATCCTTCCTTTTTAATACACTTTTTACTGTTTCTATCGCTTTTAATTTATCAGCGTATATGTTATTGTTGTTAATTTTCGTATTGAACTCATTTTACTAAGGTAACTTTTAATACACAGCACAGTTTCTTTTACGGATTTCAGGAACAATAGGCGATTGTATACTTATTATTTCTGTTAACAATTTAAGAACTTGTATACACATGTGAGCAATAGATTTCTATAAACTTTTTGTTTTGTACAATCATTCGAAATTACTCATTGGCAGACAGTTTATGTTATACAGCTCCTCGAAACATTTCTGTGAGTAGCTGAGGGCTAATACAGAAATTATTACTATAAGTTATAGAGGGTGTGTATTTTAAGTAATAGAGATTTTGCGCTCTTCGGGGAAGGGAGCAGATTATTTTTTGAAATTATAGAGGTTTTTACTTTATCGAGGTTCTACTATATAACATATAAGAAAACATAATAGCTTAATAAAACTTTGTATAAATAAAGTTATTAAAAATAATAATTTAATGAGCATTACATATCGTTTTAATATTCACACGAAATAAATATGTTATTCACTCATAAATTAATACAGTAAGTGTAAGTTAATTAAGGTCAACTATATACAACAACAAAAATAATATTTTACTATTAGATACCAAACAAATTTAAAATTAAAATACGGAAAAACGTCATAAAGCCATTGATGATAAAATTCTGTAACAGAATTGAAATATTAAATTATTACCAATAAGCTATTAAATATTGATCATTCTATTTTCTGTAATATCAGTTTCAGTTAAATTGAATAAAGAATAATTCTTACCTTTGATGTCAATACCAAAACACATTAAAACAAATAAAATAATAATCACAAATTCTATACTGCAAGTACGCATATTTAATAAACTATATTTAATTATTCAATTTAGCTAATAATATCAATTCTCGTTCATTGTACATGCTGGTTTTTATTTAAATTGTTTCTAAAAAACTGTACACGACAAAAAGTATTCCAGCCATTTTCATTTCTCACAAGAATCTTCATGAATAGAGGTATATGGAAAATCAATAAGAGGTGCTACGTTCCATTTTACGTAATATTTTATACGGTTTTATATAAAAGTAAGCTATTAAATACTCATATTATAATCTACTTATTTAAACAAAATTGTAATAATAAAAATATATTATTTATTGTTAACATAATTAAGCAACCAATCGATGTATAATAATAAATTTAAAACATGAAATACAAATCAAAAGTATTCATGGAGTAATTACTGAAGTGTAAAACGGAATCTGTCAAACACAGACGTCAAAATGTCAAAAAAATTGTAAAAAGCGCAATATAAAAATATGGAATATAAAATAAAATAGTAAACATGAGTGCTATATTAAAATTTATCCGTGAAAATCATATATTAGCTCTAATAGAAATTGCTATCGCCAAAAAGAAATCTCGGTTGCATTTAAACGCTTACGATATTGTAGATATACCAAGTTTATTGTACGATTGTGCGGATATTGAACAACTGTACTTACATAAAAACAAAATAACTACAATACCAGTTGAAATCACACAACTAGTGAACGTGACGACGCTTACTCTAGACTACAACAACATAAGCGCACTGCCACCAGAGATAGCTAATTTCAAAAACTTGGTGAACTTAAACATAAGCTACAACCCACTATACGAGCTGATTCCGGAGATCGGAGAATTAGAAAACTTGGAAGCGTTCTGGTGCAACAGGATAGGATTGCGAGAAATACCAAAAGAGATTGGCAAGTTGGAAAAATTGGATACATTTGGTGCGAGGGGCAATGAGCTTAAAACAATTCCTGAAGAGCTTACAAGGTTATCGAAGTTGAGGTAAGATATATATTGAAGTTATGGTAATCCTAATATATGTATAATTCATTATAAAAAAACTACAGAGTGAAAAGAGCCTGTTTAATACTTAATTCAGTGATACAAGTTTTCCACAGACAGTTTCCACTTCCAAGAGTGTTGCCTTAGCATTTTTTTATGCCTGTAGGAGCTTCGGGGTCACTACTATAAGATTCTAGACTGACACGGACAGCTTAATAATAATACTCGGAATACGTAAATTAGACTGTTTATTAATATGACCATATACAGTATTTATAGAGACGCAATCGTTCATTTGTTTGAATTATGTTCTATTTACAATATATACAAAAGTTGTCTGCCAAAGAGGATGACATACTTGGTAGCTACTTGCCTGATGCTATTTTCTTCACTATACTATATTTACTTGATAGAAACTATAACCATTCCATGTATCACATACCATATTAACTAATTATGGTCATGAGAATATGTAACTGTATTTTACTCAAATGAATGATATATTTTCTTTCCCATTTAATTTTGTAACATTCGTATGACTGAATGAATGTCCGTTTATCATATGGGCTTCCATCAAAAATCTGTGCTGCACATGTTTGCTGAATGGGTTCACCAATTGTTGGATACTATTTTCTCTCTTTATTTATTTAATTTTTCGTTCATTAAATTTTATAGTTTCTCCAACAATAAACTGTCTCTTTCTTTCTTTCATTAATCATAGTTTACCAAATTGATTGCACTAGTAATGTCACTAAACTTTTCAGACCCATCGTAAACTCATAGGGTGGAGTCTTTCCTGTGAATAAGTGTTGGTATGGCTTGTGTTTACAAGTGACAATGGATTTGTGACTCTTTACAGATGTGTCAGAAACTAGGAAATATTCTTAAAAAATTGTGTACAAATAATATAACTTGTTGTTCAGCCTATAAAAATAGATTGGTACACCACAGAAATCAGCTGGCCACAAAATTGACAATTACAAATGATATTCTATCACGACTTAAAAGGATGCGACTAGCTTCAATCTGACCACCTGACCACTCTATGTAGTGTACGAAATAATTGACGACACATCGCTGGATGTGTACTCACAAAAACAATAACTTCGACAACAAATCTGATAAAAGCTATAGGGCTGATTGCAGATATGAAAAAAATAATAATAATAATATAACTTGAACTAATTAATAACTAATAAATTTTGTAATAACATTTATTAAAACACTCCTGAGCAGCTAAGCTTCTTAAACTGGGTGCTTTTAACATTTAGCCTGTTGTGCTACCTCATTGTTAAACCACTAGATGATATCTGTATGTGGACTAAGAAAAAATCAACATTTTATTACTTATAAACCTGCAATTGGGGTAAGGGGTGTCGAATAACATCATAAGACTTGAGACACCCAAGCCAACCTCACCTGCACGTGGTGCACCCTGCTGAATAACGAATGAGGAAATGGCGAAAGCGGGGTGGTAGGGTTTTACAGCCTGACTGGGTCACAACCACCATGTATATGGTGAAAAACCCGTCATAGTGATTCGCTTCTGCGGTTCCCATTTCGGGATCAGCCTGTTCATATACAGCTTTTCACAGGCCGGCATGACAGCAGCAACTGGCAATGTCACTCGGTGGTCGCCATTGTTTTTAGATTGTATTATGCTTACCATCAGGCATAGTGCAGTCATTTTGCCGAGCCATAATAATAAAAAATTCTGTAATTTATGTAGTTATTTCTGATTAGTATTAATGGCAATTATTATAAATTTAATTTTAGAAATTATTTTATAAATCTATAAAAAAATTATAACAAAAAGCAATTACTAAGAATTTTTAATGACATGGGGTCCTTCAAGTGTAACATGAAGAGACACTTACGCAGGTCAGCATGACAGTGGCGACCGGAGATGGATAGTTTGTCTCTCAGTGGTTGCCTTTGTTTTTAGATTGTACTATGCTTACCATAAGGCATAGTGCAGTCACTTTGTCTTGCTATAATTAAAAAAAAATAATGGAGTCAAATGAAGTACTCTGTTTGGTCAAATATAATATAATCAGGTGTTAATTTCTTAAATGACATTGAGCTACATTGAAATGTATTTCAAGGTTAACTTAGTTTTTATAACTTGTGTCATAAATTCCAGCGATTATTGTGAAATGCTATAGCAATGATTCATTGTTGTATTTCATAGCTATTATAATTAATGAATAAATATGATACATCTTATTAATTCATCACAGTTTCTGAGGTCATTATATTTATCATTTGCAAGATAAATTAAGCATTTCACACTTAGCATACTAATTAAAAATCACAATTCTCAGCTTTATTCAATAACTAGTGGGCCCGGCGGACATTGTCCCTCCGTGATAATAGTAAAAATTTAATAAAACCTAAACCTTCCTAACTTATCTACTGGCGACACCTGCATGAAAATCCTATCAGTAATTTTTGACTTTATTGCAGTTGTGGCAAAGGACTTTGTTTTATAATATGTAGTGATAATATTCGTATAAGATGATAATATTTTTATATTTCAGATGGCTTACCCTAGAGAACAACCAAATAGAAACCCTGCCAGACACAATGGACAAAATGGTGGCCTTGGTCCATTGTAACTTCAGGAAGAACAATATAAAAGAGTTCCCAGCATCTATACTGAAGTGTAGTGATCTCATGTTCCTTCAACTCAATAATAATCAGGTGAAATATACTATAATCTGGAATTAGAAACATCCAAATTAAAAGTTAAAAGGATGAATAATATGGTATGATTATATTTCAGATATCAACTCTACCAGAGAATTTTGATACTTCACTTCTAAATATTTTGGAAATGATTGATCTACGATTCAACCCAATATGTGATCTTCCACACCCGGTAAGCAATAGTTGCTCATAATTGTAATAATATACAGGTGACTTGTTAAACAGCAGCAATATTTTCACGGGTTACACAGTAGTTGTTTCCACTTCTAAATCAATAAACAAAATAGGTGCTTAATATTTGACCTAAATATCTCGAGAAACGCAAAACTGATACACCAGGTTATTTACGTAAAACCGAACTCGTGTAAAAAATACGACAGCGAATGAATTACGCCCTGCCGCACACCCCAAGTCGCGTCAAGCACCTCAGCTCGCGCCCCTCTTCTCTTTGTTCGACCGTGTGGCGTTTCCACGATAAGTAGTTATGTAATGATTAACTCGCAAAGCGCCCTTTTAATGTTGTTCATTGAGCCTTTAACTAAGGTTCTCTTTGTTGTTTATTAGTATTTGTTTTCATATTATTATTTCATATGTGAAATGTAACCATGAACTACCAAAGGATTGGAAGGTGTTAAACTTTAAACAGTCACCTGGTATAATGTAATGCATTATTCTTATACAATGGATAAAAAGTTATTGAAGATATTATTCTGCTATTGATTATCATTCGTCTGTTATTACAAATTACAATGAAAATGGTGAAAAAAAATAATTCGAATTATTAGATGATTTATGCCGTTGCGGTCATTGCAATCTAAATAGGTTATATTATAATTATTGGTATAACGATCAGTTGAGCAATTTACAATATGGGGCTTCGCTAATTATTGAAGACCAAGTTTCAGTAATTCATATTCTTAATTCTAACCAGAGTATTTTCACTTGTTTGATATATATTTCGAAGTAATTTATTATGAAGCTATTTTTGTGATGTACATTACTAGACGGAGCTGTTATGTATTTTTGGATCCTTTGTAATTTTTGGCGATTAGACATAGGAAAAACTGTACTATACTATTATTTTATTATAATAAATGTACATTGTGTTCTAAAGGTTTGTATCTATTGTTTTTATATCTTTCTTTTTTTCTGAGTATATCATATTAACAACAGTGATGTCTGAAAATGAAATCTCTCTCTGTGCATCGACTAAAAATGATTGTCACTACAATGCCTGATATAAAAATACATAAAAAAATATATCAGATCGAAATTCCTACCAGTTCTTCTCAGTGATTGAATTTCCGAACCATTGTTAGTATTTAACATTCATAAGCGTCCTGAGACTTAAACTGAATAAAGTATTTTTGATTTTAAATGTTTATATTATTGTATGTTAATTCCAGGAACATCCATTAGTAAGGTATTCGGATGAACTGCCCAATTTTGGGGGTGCGATTACGGATATGTCGTCGCAGCCTTCAAGCAGTAGCCGCGTTCACGGGGCCCAAGCTCTTGCTATAAATGCAACGGCTCTACGCTTACCTGCAGTACCAGCCGCAAGGCATCCGGACCCAATGCTCATTGGTGAGAAATCAAGATAAATTCTTTATGCACCTAGTCATAGAATTGTTTGCTTATTGATTTTAATTTTTACAAGAATCTCTAAAATTACTAATCTTATTTTGAAAATGTATTCAAAGTTGATAAGTTTAAATAAAAAAATCTCATGTACTTAGAGACCAACCCTTGTGTCACAAGGTAAATTACAAACATATAATAAAGGATCTAAAGTGCAGCTAGGCCCGTAACAATTGTCCAAATTGTAACAAAGAAGTGATTTTAACACGCTTTGCTGGTCACCTGTGTCAGACAAATTTTAATTGTCACGAAAATATTTGATTCAATGATTGATTGAATCCGGGTCTCAAAATTAAAAATCAACCATTATATATCTTAAATATTGGACAAAAAAGCGACGCTAATAGACAGTATAAGTAAGCCTAATTGATAGAATAAGAAATGCCAAAAAATAGAATAAGCAAGCCAAACAACAAATAGTATAAGCAAGCCTTCACTCACTAAATAAACAAGCCCAACAGATAGTTATTCTATTAGCTGGTTAGCTAATAGGCAGTATAAGCAAGCCTAACAGACAGAATACGCAATACAGATAGAATAAGTAAGCCCAACATGGAATAAGCGAACCCAAGAGATGGAATAAGCAAGCCTAACAGACAGAATACACAATACAGATAGAATAAGTAAGCCCAACATAGAATAAGCGAACCCAAGAGATGGAATAAGCAAGCCTAACAGAATAAGCGATCCACATGTGGCAACTGTTTTTAATGTCCATTCCTCAGCTACCATAATTTTAGATTGAATAGAGTTCTATCTGAAATTGCGCATTAATTGTAACTATGTAACAAATAAATATACAAACACTTAATTACAATGTTCTAAGTAAAATATCTGCTAATCTAATTTATCTATTATATATTTAGATATTGACTTGGATGCATCATCAGTAGAGTCTTCTGAAGACTGGGAGAACAGTGTCAACAGTTCAGAACTTGATGTTCAATATCAAAGCGATGAAGAAAGGGCTGACAATGAGGTATTATATCTCCGTATATTTATAATTTTAAAAAATCGATAAATGTTCTGTATATTAATTTACTTTGAACTCAAATTAACATGTCAATGAAAGCAATTTGTACCATTTCACAAACACAGAACTGCGATACAGTTGCGATTTTAAGCTTAACATATTACCAATTTGGGTCATATCATTATTTAACATCAATTTTCGGTAATTTTCGGTAGAGGGGCGAGTGTTGCCCAACATTTGTCGAGTACTTGGGTAGGAAGAATGTTTTGCGATTCACCAAACGACTATTGTTGTTGTGGAATACATATTTGTCCTAATAAAAATGAACTGTCAATATGGCTATTCAGAATCTTAAATAGGAAAGACAAGTCCGATATGGTTCTACGGGATTGCCATGTTTGTAAATTATAATGAGCTAAACGTGATTGATATGAGTGTAGAGTGTAGCACTTGTTATCAATGAACGTGGGATGGTATAAAAAACGTTTTTGTACTTGTTCCATTCTGTTTGAGTGCACCTGGTAGGTTGGATTCCAGACAGGATTACAACTTGTGGTCATCATCTTCTTAACCTTATCCCACCTAATTAGGGTCGGCACAATATGTTTTCCTTTTCCACGCTCGCCTATCAGATGTCATCTCAGTCATCACACCTTGGAACCTCAGGATTACAACTTGTGGTATTAAAAAATAATTTGTCGATATGATTTAAATGTCTATATAAAATATCGATACTTTTTTGCTGCTCGATCATTTATATTCGATTTCCATACTTAATACAATTCTGAATCGAAACTTAACGTGTTACCAACTTGGTCATATCATCATTTACTATCAGTTTTTAGTGTGTAGGGGGTTATTATGTTGTTCTCGTGTCCCTGATGTGCGAGTTTAGGGTGGAGAAAATAATAATCCAAAAACTACTAATATTTATTGCTTTGTAAAAGTAAATATGGGTTAGCGACGGAGGCTCTACAACGACTGACTCGAGTGGGGGTTGTGGCTAACTACGTAGTACTTTTTAATACAAAAAACGTTGTCAGCATTACCACTACAGGTTTATCGTTTTTAAAAACAATTGTATGTGCGTAAAGGTGCTGGTTCAGGGGGGTTGCGGAAAATTACGGATTGCGGACTCACCGGTGTTGATGATGCGGGTTTGAATGCACCTCACTCGCGGCGATATACAATCGTCACTATGTTGTTTTTTGCGTCTATGAGGTTTTTGCACCAAACTTCACAATATTAGTGATCGGTGACTCTAGCAATTCTTGCGTATATGAATATGCGAGGTATCGTTTTCGTTGCGTCCGCAGTAACTATCGTGGCGTAATGATTGGAAGGAAGGAAGTGGGCGGAAGGAATGGTTGTCCGTTCGGAAACCTAAGTATATAATGCGCGACAAGAACAGTAATTTAAAGAAAAAAATATATATATTTCATAGGTTAGGGGGCGTTTCTACAATTACATCTGATGTTAAAAATTACTATGTGGTTTAAAACGGTAAACACGCTAAACCTTTGGATCGGGCTGACTGTCAAATACAGCTGCCGGATCATACCAACAGGTGTTTGGCTTCCGATACGAAATATATATAAGAGTTGTTGAGTTATGTATGCTTGGTACACATATATGTTTCAACAACTCATATATGTATGAATAGTTAGCTTAGGTTAGCTTACATAGGTCGCGAATTGCATGTATTAGGCAACAGCCAAAGCCGAGGTGTGCCGCGCACCGTTGAGCTAGTTGTCAAAATAAAATCGGCTGAGTGCCTTAAGCGCTCGCCTTAGAAGTCCGGTGAAGCTGTTAAGACCTTGCTTGGTCAATAGCGTAGTCAGTTGGAAAAAAAAAAGAAAAAAAAAGGTGTTTGGCTACAGATTTTTAACTTCAGGGTAGTAGCTAGCCAAATAAGTTTAGAAAAAGCATCAGCATTTTAAATGTGTACAATGTTTTGAGGTGTAAGGGGTAATGTCGAATAACATCATATGATTTGAGACACCCAAGCCAACCTCACCTGCACGTGGTGCACCCTGCTGAATAACGAACGAGGCAATGGCGAAAGCGGGGTGGTAGGGTTCTACAGCCCGACTGGGTCGCAACCACCATATATACGGCGAAAATCCCGTCATAGTGATTCGCTTCAGCGGGTCGCGTTTCGGGATCAGCCTGTGCATATCCATCCAGCTTTTCGCAAGCCGGCATGACGGCGGCGACCGGCGATGGATAGTATGTCACTCGGTGGTCACGACTGTTTTTGGATTGTACTGTGCTTACCTTCAGGCATAGTGCAGTCATTTTGCCGTGTTACTATAAAAAAATATATATCGATTCATTTTGTTCATCGTCAACTATAAATAGTCTACTAAAGTAAAAGTCTGCAGAAAAATTTTAAAGCTAAAAAATGTACCTATCAGTCTCCGTGATTATCTATACTTACTAATATTATAAAGAGTTAAAGTTAGATAATATTATAAAGAGTTGCAGGGGGTAATCTCAAGAACTACTGGTCCGGTTTGAAAAATTCTTTCAGTGTTATTATAGCTCATTTATCGAGGAAGATTATAGGCATTATAGCATCACGCTAAGCCCAATAGGAGCGGAGCGCTAATGAAGAATGTTTCAAAATCGGGGTTTTTTTCCCCTCTTGAGAGATTCCGCTGCGTATTACCGTTAGCCCAAAGTAACTATTCCACGCGAGCGAAGTCGCGGGCAGAGGCTGTTATATAATAATCATAGACATATAGTGGTACAACAAAATAATCCCAAGGAGTGTTGATGTCAGGCAGGCGGCCGATCGTAAAATTTAAGACAAATCATATATCACAACATGATAAACATGTTGTACCCACCCTAATTAGGTGGGACAAGGATAAGATGATAGATATTATTGGAATGTGTGTGTGTCGATTAATTTTCGGATGTTTAATCAATTTATACCCCATTCCTATTACCCATGTTCAATTTTATGGACGGTGTAGTTATTAAACTGATTTTAGATCGTACAATTCTTTCAGGCCGTAGGGATGGTGTTGCCCGAACTGTCACGTTATGCGTCCACGGCGAGTTAAATCGATTGCACAAAAGTATTATCGATACCAAACAAGAGTATACGATACGTTTACAGTGAAAATTCCTTTTTTTATAATTACCACAATGTTTCAAATGTATTTTGACACTGTTTTTTTGTAGATATGTATTAATATATATTTTTAATATGAATTTTTGTAATAATAAGAAGAATTTAATACTATCACTGTGGTATCAATTGTCAGCGTTTTTTTTAAATTCATTTTTGTATATATCGATTCTATAATTATATGGTTATATAATAAATAAAACCGACTTTAAAAAATGTACTCTGGAAACATTCAACGGAATGTCCATGACCATAGTCAGATACCAACCTAGTCTTGGACTGTTATAAACATGTCCTTTATGCATGTCTTAGATGATTTTGACTCCCTGGTAATATATTCAAAAATCAAGGTCTAATGCTAATAAAACGGAAATGGGGGTCTCATTGAAAATAATCACTTTTCAGTAAAAAAAAAACCAAATCGATTTATAAGTGACAAAGTGCTAAGGTAACAAACATTTAAAAACATATACAACCTAATTGAAAACCTCGTCCTTTTTGAATTATAAATAAGGTTTTAATCATTTTTGAAGGAAAATGAACTCTTTTTTAATAGAATCCATGTGACAAAGTATATTCATAAAATATTATCGAAAAAAAAGGTATGTAATCAAATAATGTAAATATTGTATTGCGCCCTGAAAAGGGGTTTCTTGAGTATATAATGGTAAGCTATTCGAGTATTTAACGGAATCGATAGAAAATATCGACGTTAGAGATGGGGGTGAATTGAGACACTGGAAATCGATATTTAAATCATTGTAATTAAAAAAACTAACGTTTTTGCTAATATAACACCTTATTCCAACTTCTCATTGATTTCCAAGTCGATTCTATCGACTTTTCTCAAATCCCCCCGTCACTACATCGACATTTAATCGATTGTAAATTAAAGTGGAATATTCAACAAAACTAATTAATCAATTATATACTACTTAAAATTAATTGTAGTGCCAATATTAAAATAGATGTGATAAATGTGTCAAAATTACTTACATGGTACATACATTGGAGATATCATACAAGTCTAACTTTTTTTTTTTTAGTTTTTAGTTATGAATATAAGATTGTTCTATGCAGGGGCAGAAAAAAAAATTGATATTTTAAAGATCCCTCGCATTTACGCTATACTAAATATTACCATATGATGCGTACCGAAACAAACATAAAAATCGATAGTACAACGCCGTGGTTGTTAGGAATTTTAATGCAAAAAGCATTTTTTTAACTTATGAATTTGGCGCTTTTGCTGCCCTCTCTTAAAATTGTCAACTGGAAGGTACCCAAATCTACTTTAATTCGGAACTGCTTCTATCATGTATGCAGATCTTTATCTTAGGTCCAGTTAAGTTAAACCTCGGGTGATTTTTTAAGACCCAGATCACAGAATGGTGGATCATGTTTTTAAAATTATAAATTTACATTAATTAAATTTGTTATTGTTGAAATATTATAATAAACATTTTACTGCCAACAGTCTATTGTCAAATGCATGATAAGATCTACATTCGTTTGTATGGAGCTTAAACCCTTATGATTGGACAGGAGTTAATTAAAGTACTACTACTCTCCGTGAGTCCACTATATGAACTAATGATATCTCTAATCTATGGTTATTGTCTATATATTTCAAAATTAAATGTCTATAATGTTTATAGGAATGTACTCTTGTTTATTCTTCAAGTATTTTTGTACATATCAAATTTTACTATATAATATTTAATAACAACAGGGTTGTTGGAAAGAAAAAGGTGAAAGTTTGTAAGTTCATGTATTCGTATTCACACTTATCAACTGACGTTTGATTGAAATAGTGCGTTCTTGCTCACTCTTTATGTATTATGAACTTCGATCAACAATAACTAGATAAAGGGTCACGTACAAAATCGAAGCTAAAAGTTGTCCGCGTAAATATATACTTATGTGTAGCTATTTGTTTACTGAGAAAGGGAGAAAAAAAAGTTTTAAAACCGTTTTAAGTTCAACCTAATTACAACCATGATACCTAGTAATAAAGTCACAAATGTTCAAAATATTATCTAATCCTTACTATAAAACGAATAAAGCAATAAATTACTCCCCTCATAAATGAAAAGACAACATAAACAACATTTAGTGTGAATTCAACCTTAACACCCAATGAATAAAGTACTTTTACCCGTTATTGTGTGTAGTTGGAGAGACTTGGGCAAACATTTGTATCACAGGTTTAAAATCGGTAATTTTGTTCAAAATTTGATATTATTTGTTAGTTTAAAGCATAAAATATAACTTATTCTACATGTATTTAGCGAAAGCAAGATACTCCGGCCGTTAAATTGCTTTTTCGGGTATTATTTTTGCATCTTTTGAATACACTGCGGCATGTGAAACGTGCTTACATTGGCTGTGTTTCAAACTAAACAAAATAAAAACACACATTTCAAGTGACCTGTTATTTACCGAGACGTATTTTTCGCGCCGACCCGTTATCTATTTATTGTTGATCGAAGATTATGAATGAGTGAAAGTGAGACAGAAATATAGCTCTATTGATCTGTTGATGATTTGAGACAATCAAATAAGGTCACATTTGGCATACAACACCACGCTAATAACTTTTTTTTTAATTGTCTTTTTTAACACCAATCATGTAGGTTAGTGTTTACCAAGGGAAAGGGTAATGTATTTAATTGAAAATGTAATTCTGAAGATAATACACCGGAACTGACTTATCAGCTGTCACTTAACAATTAAATTTGACAATTCTAATAAGTATTTTTCCTTAATACTGTGTATAATTAAAACAGTTTCTCGATATTGTGACGCTTTAAATCTTGACTTGAAAAAGTTCTATACTTTTAGGTTATTACTGATTTTATGATAACCATCCCGATATTTACCAATCGATATTCATCTAGGTCAGCTATACTCAGATGTATTAATCTTTGGTAGAGCCACGCTGAAGCTATTATTGATTTCAGTATGAATGGGTCGGCTCGTCCGGGGTACTACCATCCTTTCATAGAAAACTGACGTGAAGTAACACTTGCGTTTCGTTCGGTCAGTGAGAACGCCCGATACCCCCCTCCCCCAAACACAGGCCGGCAACGCACTTGCGACTCCCCTGGTGTTGCTAGTGTCTATGGACGGCGGTGATCACTTACGATCAGGTGAGACGCCTTTTCGTTTGCCGCCTATAATATAAAAAAAAACTCAACCTGCGGCCCGCCGGGTCTTTGTAGTTGGCTCACCCGATTATACTCTATTTTCAATTATTTTAAATTTCGTGCTCATTGGAGAAACTATGAGCACGCCGAGTGAATTATATAGATCCCAGATAACCCGACCGGAATGCGTTCCTCATGGTATAAGGGTTATACCAAGCTTGTTTTACTGGGCAAACATTTTTCACTACATATATACGTTGTTTTTTTTTTTTATTTAATACCTAAATGTTTGTAGTTTACGGCCCGCGACACCATGAGGTACACGTGTTTAAGGCCCGTTAAAAAAAAAGGTTGAGTACCACTGATCTAGATGTATTAATTTAAAAGTAATAGCTTTCTAAACGAGATTCCTTACAAAAATACAAATAATGATCGAATCATGTCATTAATCATATTTATTTACTATAAATTGAAAAAAATAAACTTCGGACTTTAATAAAAAAAACTTTAAGATATATTATTTATTATTGAAAAAGAAAAATCAGCAGCATATTTCTGTATTTTATGAATTTATATACGACATATTGTGATGCCCTTTTCAAAATAATCACAAGCAAAAGATGAAAAATATTGGACGTATGTATTTAACATACAAATGAACTGTAACAAAAATAAATTGTTACATTCATAATTCTTAAAATTTAATCAATTATAAGTTTTAAAAACAGAATTACCAACTGATAATTAATTACCACCTGATAATTACCAAGGTATAAATATGACGTTACTTATCAAGTGGTAATTATCAGTTGACTCTGCTTTAAATAAATGTATGTGTTTGTTATTTCCATTATTCGATTTAATTTTATTAATATGCGAGACATTGTATGCCAAACGATAACACAGTCTTTAATGTAATTGAATTATTTCAATATTCACTAACTGGCGAATTAAATGTTAGAAATATTAGGAATTAAAAAAATTGTGTTTTGGATAAGGTTGCTGTACGCATATTATATTATCGGCAAATAATTGAATGTTTACTATAAAATAAGACGATTAAAGGGAATTATAAATCTGTTTTTCTGTTATATTTTATTATTATTCCAATAAGCATGTATAGAAAATAATAAAATATAATATGTTCCTTGGTATAATTTAATTTTGGGGTATAACGGGAGATTTTTTTTTGTAACATATGGTTGTATTTATAATTGTATTATAATATATTAGGGGTTGTTAAGTTTTTCTCTTTTTTTTCTTATATGTTCGCACAAAAATAAAGGTTAAAACATGTGACTATATTTTATTTTAAAAAAATACCCTTATGAAATAATTAAGATCACCCGGAACATGGAAATATTAACTACCCACACTATATCCGCCATATTGGTTTATGAATATTTAAAATACATGATAATAATAAAATATAAAGTAAGATAAAAGTGCTTAATGATGTCTAGGCTTTCTGTGACATTTTTTTTATGAAGGAACAATTTTTTTATTAAATATATTTAAAATATAATTTCGAACAAAATAATAATTTCCTTCATTTTTATCTTGCTTTTTAAACGTATATTGATTTGATTAATTGATATTAAAGTTCAAATATAAATAAAAGTAACTCGTTATTAACTTTTGTACAAAACTCTTTGGTACAATTCTTTGGAAGCATACATTTTACATTTATAAGCCATATGTTACCAGAATATATTTGTGACTCGTACGACATATATCATTATAATATAAATGAACATTAGTTTCCCATTTTTAAAACTATTGACAAAGCTTTTACACTTACTAAAGGATTAGTTATATTGTTAGACTTCAATATTACTTCGAAATTATTCTAATAATATTAATTTCTATGAAGCTTCGATGTTTGTAACACTACAAGAATTCAACCAAATCTGTATAACAATTAATCTACGATTGAGCAACAAATACATAATTTATTTTATACATATATCTAAATCAAGCTATGGCGGTGATATAAAAATATACATCTCACGTTTTCACTTTTTCTTGTTCCATCTGCATAAATTCTTCTAAAAGGATATCGCTTCCGTACAACTGTGGTGGGGGCTCTGGAATAACATAACATGATGTATATAAGCCACTTTAAATGTATACACTTGTACACTGTACACTTTATAGGGCTTTGGAATATCTTTTTTTTTATATAAGCCATTTTAAAGGTTTATAGACTTTATACGGCTCTGGGATAACATAACAACATGTATATAGACCACTTTAAATGTTTATACACTTTATAGGGCTCTGGAATATCATAACAAAATTTATATAAGCCATTTTAAAGGTTTATAGAATTTATACGGCTCTGGGATAACATAACAACATGTATATAGACCACTTTAAATGTTTATATACTTTATAGGGCTCTGGAATATCATAACAAAATTTATATAAGCCATTTTAAAGGTTTATAGACTTTATACGGCTCTGGAATATCATAACAAAATTTATATAAGCCATTTTAAAGGTTTATAGACTTTATACGGCTCTGGAATATCATAACAAAATTTATATAAGCCATTTTAAAGGTTCATAGACTTTATACGGCTCTGGGATAACATAACAACATGTATATAGACCACTTTAAATGTTTATACACTTTATAGGGCTCTGGAATATCATAACAAAATTTATATAAGCCATTTTAAAGGTTTATAGACTTTATACGGCTCTGGAATATCATAACAAAATTTATATAAGCCATTTTAAAGGTTTATAGACTTTATAGGGCTCTGGAATATCATAACAAAATTTATATACGCCATTTTAAAGGTTTATAGACTTTATACGGCTCTGGGATAACATAACAACATGTATATAGACCACTTTAAATGTTTATACACTTTATAGGGCTCTGGAATATCATAACAAAATTTATATAAGCCATGTTAAAGGTTTATATACTTTATACGGCTCTGGAATAACATAACAAGATGTATATAGGACACTTTAAATGTTTATACACTTTATAGGGCTCTGGAATATCATAACAAAATTTATATAAGCCATTTTAAAGGTTTATAGACTTTATACGGCTCTGGAATATCATAACAAAATTTATATAAGCCATTTTAAAGGTTTATAGACTTTATACGGCTCTGGAATATCATAACAAAATTTATATAAGCCATGTTAAAGGTTTATATACTTTATACGGCTCTGGAATAACATAACAAGATGTATATAGGACACTTTAAATGTTTATACACTTTATAGGGCTCTGGAATATCATAACAAAATTTATATAAGCCATGTTAAAGGTTTATATACTTTATACGGCTCTGGAATAACATAACAAGATGTATATAGGACACTTTAAATGTTTATACACTTTATAGGGCTCTGGAATATCATAACAAAATTTATATAAGCCATGTTAAAGGTTTATATACTTTATACGGCTCTGGAATAACATAACAAGATGTATATAGGACACTTTAAATGTTTATACACTTTATAGGGCTCTGGAATATCATAACAAAATTTATATAAGCCATGTTAAAGGTTTATATACTTTATACGGCTCTGGAATAAATCATAACAAAATTTATATAAGAATACTATAAGGTCTCGGGATATTTCAGATATTTGGAAATTTTACCCAAAATTTATATAAGCCATTTTTTAAAACAATACTATAAGGTCTCGGGATATTTCAGATATTTGGAAATATATAAGCCATTTTAAAGGTTAATATATTTAAAACAATACTATAAGGTCTCGGGATATTTCAGATATGCCATTTTAAAGGTTTATAGACTTTACCGAATATATTTAAAACAATACTATAAGGTCTCGGGATATTTTAAAGGTTTATAGACTTTATACGGCTCTGGGATAACATAACAACATGTATATAGACCACTTTAAATGTTTATACACTTTATAGGGCTCTGGAATATCATAACAAAATTTATATAAGCCATTTTAAAGGTTTATAGACTTTATACGGCTCTGGGATAACATAACAACATGTATATAGACCACTTTAAATGTTTATACACTTTATAGGGCTCTGGAATATCATAACAAAATTTATATAAGCCAAGGTGCGAAATGGTTATGGACAGACAAACACGATAAACGCGTAACATAATTATTGAATGCTTGACGTCTGCCCCCGCACTTGCATTGTTCCAAGAAACACCCATACTCTTATTCACGGATTCGAGTAGTCTTGTATTCGGTGCAGTACCAATACAAGTGATTAATGGACGTCAACATGCAGTTGGCAGTTGCTTAAGTCGTTACCATTCTTATGAGTTGGAAACTCTGGCAGTGGTACGAGCTATTAGCCAGTACCTGTATGGGCGAAAATTCACCGTGATAACGGACTGCAATGCATTAAAAGCTTCTGAATACAAAAAGGATCTTCTACTGAATACAAAAAGGATCTTCTACCAAGGATTCATCGCTGGTGGGCGTTCCTGCAAAACTATGAGTTTGAGGTAGAATACCGTAAAGGTGAATGCCCCAACAGAGTTTGCAGTCAATATCATGACAGGAGATTGACTTGGCTCCA
>MU158866.1:240137-254493 GCA_015888305.1 Antheraea pernyi
TGTTTCTGTTTACAGTGATGCTAATGTTTCTGTTTACAATGATTCTAATGTAAGGGTCATTGTTTTATCTCATAAGCAGCGATAGAGAATTGAGTAGAGTGCCCTATAGGCCGTTTTGTGTTCGGCCGTACCAGTTGTTAGTTCATAGTTGTGCGTTTAACACTGGCGGAGATCGGGGTTGTGAGAGACCGTAGTGTGTAGTCCGTGAGTGATGCACACTGGTGATCCATGTGATGGATGTGTGAGAGCAATGTGATTGCTAATGGCCGGAGAGTCGTGGTGTTAGAGGCTTTACTCGAGGGTTTCTATAGGCTTTGCTGTTTCTGTTACTATTGAGGTACTTGTTGTATTCTCGATTATGTTCCCCTGTTTGAAATGTTGTCGACCCGTTGAAGTTAGTTTGGTCAGGAGTGACCGAGTGGAACAAATCCCTGTGGTGGATTAAATAGTACATTTGTACGAATTAACGAAACAAGGTGCGAAATGGTTATGGACAGACAAACACGATAAACGCGTAACATAATTATTGAATGCTTGACGTCTGCCCCCGCACTTGCATTGTTCCAAGAAACACCCATACTCTTATTCACGGATTCGAGTAGTCTTGTATTCGGTGCAGTACCAATACAAGTGATTAATGGACGTCAACATGCAGTTGGCAGTTGCTTAAGTCGTTACCATTCTTATGAGTTGGAAACTCTGGCAGTGGTACGAGCTATTAGCCAGTACCTGTATGGGCGAAAATTCACCGTGATAACGGACTGCAATGCATTAAAAGCTTCTGAATACAAAAAGGATCTTCTACTGAATACAAAAAGGATCTTCTACCAAGGATTCATCGCTGGTGGGCAAACCTATGCAACCTATGCAACTAACCTAACCTATGCAAACCTATTCTTGCAAAACTATGAGTTTGAGGAGGTGAATGCCCCAACAGAGTTTGCAGTCAATATCATGACAGGAGATCGACTTGGCTCCAAATTGAACAGTGACGGGATGAGGAACTGCGACCAATAATGGATAGCATTAGTGACAATAACCCGATAGAAGACTGTCTTGGAATGACCCCGTCTTCGGTCCATATCTTACTACAGTTGTTCCTAAGTCCTTTCAATGGAGTCTGATCAATTCTTTTCACACTGCGCTAAAACACCCGGGTTGGGAAAAGACAATGCAAAAGATTAGAGAAATTTATTGCTTCAACAAAATGAGTTCTACTGTTCGACGATTTGTGGATAATTGTGTGATATGCCAAACTTCTAAAGGAAGATCTGGTGCTATTCAAGCGTGAAATTATTCATATGGACATAACAACGAAGCTGGGCACTTCAGATGATCAGCAGTATGTCATAGTCACAATTGACGCCTTCTCGAAGTATGTTTTGTTGTATTTCTTCAGCAACAAAAACCCACATAGTTACATTGGCTGCTCTGAAACGTACTGTGCATCTATTTGGCACACCGGTCCAGATCATAGTCGATGGAGGAAGAGAATTTGTTGGCACAACAGAAAAGGCTTCATTCCAGTGAACAAGACTGGCAACCATTCAACCTACGTAAAGCAAAAATCCATAGAGGAGACTACGTCCTGATTAAGAATAATCCTCGCAACCAAACCTCTAAAGTCATTGGCAGAGGACGGCCCCGCAAGGCCGCCCATGATCTGCTACGCCGTGCTCCACAAACTGGTGATCAGTTGACCGTATCGGCGGAAAACGAATCACCCGCTCATCGAGACTTGGCACCAACTGAGCCCTTCCATCGACTTCTCTAGAAGAGAACACGACCTACTAGGTGAGACAACTCATCAGAATAAACGGTGAGTAACTCAATCAATAAGTTTAAATAAATCTCCGAGAATCTCCGAGAATCTCCGAGAACCTCCGAGAATCTCCGAGAATCTCAGAGAACCTCCGAGAACCTCCGAGAACCTTCGAGAACAAGACACTTGTGTCTTGTATACAGATACCCTACTCAAAGAGAGTACTTTTTATGTTCACAGTTGATTAACCACTACAAGAATCAACGAGGTTGGTGCAGAGCGCGCACCACCTGTCAGTATGGCCGTATCGGCGGAACTACAATAATTAGCCGATTACCAGAATAATTTGATGATTTTATGAGCTCATAAGCAATTACTTCACAATAATTGCATGATTACATTTCAATACTTAGTATAAAACTTATATACGCGCGCACATACGTCGCACCCTATAAATACGGCCGCACAGAGCGCACAGGGGACATTCACTATCGAGCCGCCGGACAGTACGGATCTCTGTGTGACGTCATTACACTGTAAAAAATGAGTAATCACCATGATTATAACACTAGTGACGTCGGCCCAGCTGACGTCACGCTTTTTAAAAATACTACTGAGGGTCGTCCTCCGTCATATATAAGCCATGTTAAAGGTTTATAGACTTTATAAGACTCTGGAATACAAAAATTGTTAAGATCCATTTAAATCACTTAATTTATGTGTTTAAAACCGCTATTTTGACGTTGAAGCAAGTTGTGAGATATTACACAGATAGACGTACGCCAGTGTATGCATGTTTTTTGGGCCTATCAAAGGCTTTTGATATGGTAAACTATCAAGCATTATGGAAAAAGTTGCGAAACACTGGAATACCAAATGAAATATCTTTAGTCTTTGAATATTGGTACAGTAATCAAATTAATCATATTCGATGGGATGGAACTCTTTCTGAAGCATATAAACTTAAATGTGGGGTAAGACAGGGTGGTCTGACGTCACCAAATTTATTTAATTTGTACATAAATGACCTGATTCTAAAACTGAACAGCATGCATGTCGGGTGCTATATGGATGGTATAAATGTTAATAATATAAATTATGCCGACGACATGGTGCTGTTGAGCCCTTCGATTGGTGGTCTCAGGAAATTGTTACGAGTGTGTGAAACTTATGTTAATTTATATGGTCTTAAATACAATTGTAATAAAAGCCATTATATGCTATTTAATCCTCGCGAGAAAGCTATTACATGCAATCTACCTGTGAGTCTTAGTGGTAATGCTTTAGAAAGGGTTTCGCAAGTTAAATATCTTGGACACTACATCACGGATAATATGAAAGATGACAAGGACATAGAAAGAGAGCGCAGGGCATTGTCGGTGAGAGGGAATATGCTGGTCCGGAGGTTTACACGTTGCACAAGAAGTGTAAAAATAACATTATTTAAAGCCTATTGCCAGAGCTTCTATACCAGCAATCTCTGGACCTCATATACACTGCTTGCATACAATGCATTGCGTATACAGTACAACAATGTCTTTAGAGCATTGTTGGGGTTGCCTCGATATTGTAGTGCATCGGGCATGTTTGCTGAAGCTCGTGTGGATGATTTTTACGCAATCATTCGAAAAAAAGCAAACTCACTGATGGATCGAATGTGTGGCAGCTCAAATAGTGTCTTGAAGATGTTATCAAGTAGATCTGATAGTTTGTTTGTCCACAAATGGACAAATTTGTTAAAAAGTGTGTGCACCTATACAAACTAATATATTCTGATTGTGTGGGTGAAGAAATTTGTAAATAGTAATAAAACATGCTGTATTACCTTTAACATAGGCTAAGTTTTACTAACAAAAAAAATGGATGTAATATCTGAACTGAATAAATTATTATTATTATTAATTAATGGGAATACTGCTGTCTAGGGATGAAAAATAGATGCATTTTTCTTTTTTTTTTTTGTCTCTAAATGCCTACGCTATTGACCTAGCAAGGTCTTAACAGCTTCACCGGACTACGATGCATACGAGTATACGTATGTGAACGTAGGGTGAACAGGAAAATGAATATTAAAAAACGAGATACATGTCCGCACCGCGCGAGCGAAAAACGTAGACTCTCAGTATATGGTGTATTATCTGTGCACGCCGCCGTGGTCTGAGGGTAAATTTCGCTCCCGCACACCAGACTAAAGACTAAACCCCCCTCGGCAGCGGCTCAAGCCTAGGTCCGTTCCCTCGGCGTGGGGCCCTTGAGTGCGCTGCTCGCGCGATACATTCACACAAAACCTTATAATACTGCGACAACATTACACATATCACCTCCACACACGTGCACGTATGCTTACACATGAAAGTGGAAGGGTTTTATTTTTTTCCTTTATCAAACTGAAATAGTTTAGAAAAAATATCTGACACAGAATACATATAAGAGTTGTTGAGGTATGTATGCTTGATACACATATATGTTTCAATAACTCATGTAAGTATGAATATGTAGCTTAGCTTAGGTTAGCTCAGATAGGTCGCGAATTGCATGAGGCAGGCAACGGCCCGAGCCGAGGTGTGCCGTGCACCCTTGAGCTAGTTGCCCAAATAAAATCGGCTGAGTGCCTTAAGCGCTCGCCTTAGAAGTCCGGTGAAGCTGTTAAAACCTTGCTAGGTCAATAGCGTAGTCAGTTCGAAAAAAAAAACATATATAGATGAGTTTCTCAAAAGGGCTCTTTGTGCCAATTAACACAATAAACATTTCTATTTACATGTGTGATAAATTCTTATTTAGACTTACCTTCCTTTTCTAATTTTATCTTGCCAACTAATGCCTTATTGTCTTCTTCTTCTTCTGGCTTTGGGATGTAACCTAGTTTCATCTGAAATACATATTTCTTGTTAAATATCATTTTCTGTAATTTGGGACCATTCAAGTATTACGTAAGCAGATTTTTTGTAATTTTTTGGCGCTCTTCCTCCTCGTCAGCAAAATTAAGCAACGTTCTTAACCCTCCCCCCATAATTACGTAAACATTTATATATGTATATTTAAAACTGTTCTAATTCAGTAAATAAATATTGCTGACGTAATTATCATCCAGACCCCAACCCCTATGTCATCAAAAATAAGCAAATCAAGGACCCCCCCCCCCCCCCCCTCCCCCCCCCCCTCCCCTCCCCCCATCAGTGCTTATGTAATACTTGAATGACTCCTTTACAATTTTCTTTTGTATATTTTGTTTCGATACAACTTCAAAACATTAAACAGATGTCCTCGACAAGAGAGCTTTTAATTTCAAAGTCGGTATAGAACATAACATAGATTTTCTTATTTTAATTCAATTTCTTTAGATAATTGTGTAATCGCGTAGTCTGATATGTAATCTTTGTGCTTTTCAATTAAATGGACAAGAGTATAAAGACAAAATGTTTTAGTTCGATGTATTAGAAAATCGCAAGGGCCATCCATAAATTACGTCGCACGAATTGCATGACTTTTTGGAGATTCCCTGGATATAACCTTGTCACATATCATAACATTGTTATTGTTTTAAATTAAATTAATCATATAAGTTATATATTTTTAGATTCAGAGGCAATATGAATATATAATGTTTATGTAAAATTATAGATCTTTTTCTTTCTTTTTCATATGACGTTCATTTTTAGATTTGACAGAAAAAAAATTTAGTAATTTTAAATATGAAATATTTTTATAAACAGATATAAAAGAGATACATTTGCGTCAAAATAAGAATGTAAAACGAAACTGTATACGTACAATTCGTAAATGAGCAAATTGATGAATTGCGATACAATGTGATATTTTTTTAACTACGGCTTACCCATTTTGATATAAGGTTAACAAGAAATAGTTTCATAATACGAAGATTGCATAAAAATAGAATTAAAAAGGAAAGATTTTTTTAATGGTCTTATGAAGGTATATAGTTTATTTTTTTGTAGAAGCTGTTAGTAACCCCTAAAATATATTAAAAGTTAAGACCAATTATTAAAAGTTAAGACCAATCCGTTTAGTCAGTCCTAAGATTTTTTCTGTTTTTTACATATTTTGGTTTTTCTCGAAAACAATTAAATTACAGATCTGGAACTTTCAGGATGTTTATATCTTATTAATAACTACATGTACCGTAAGTACCGATTTAATATCTTATTAGTATCTACACATACCCTAAGTACCGTTTAAATATCTTACTGGGGCTGATTCACTATGCTTAGGCCCCTATTGCCTTTCGCCATACGCCTATACGCAACACGCCACGGAATGTATGACTCGTTACTATATGCTATATAAAGTCACACTTTGATGGCTTCCTCCGCCCTTTACTTTATGGATAATACTACTAAGGAAAATAACATTTTCGATATCAAAATAAATACTAGAAATGAAAATCTACAACAGGGCTACGACAGTACTGTGAAGAGTATAATAGTGAGTGTCACATCAATCTTTGTATTTGTACGATTAAATTCTTTTACTATTAACGGCGTTTTATTACCCACTAATGTAACAAACTTAAACTTTGTAACGTTAGTTCTAATGGCGCGGTTGAAGATAAAATCAATTGTACGTGCTATCACACGTAACTGTCAAACTTGTTTTAAACGCCATCTATGGACTCATTCTTCATACTATGTTTTTATATGTAAATGTTTGATATTTGTTATGTTGTCAGGAGATTTCGTTTTTAAATACATACATTGTTTTTAAAGTTTTTAAAAGTTAATTCTGATGTTTGACGTTTCAATCGAATATAAACCCAATTTTTTATTTATAGGCACAAAATTAAAGATTACTATGTAAGTTTGTAATAGTTTTATTAATTTATATTAAAAAAAAATAATTTAATATTCAATTGATTTAAAATACTTGAATCACTACCGAGTTACATGTTTCAAAATTTTGTCTAGCTTATCTATTACATAATCATACAAAATTTAGAGCATTTGAATGAAATGAATTAAAGTCCCGGAATTGATTTAATCTGCCTCTGCCTATCTTAATAGAAGACACTAAAGATCTACACACCTTCATGAATTCAGGCAATCCATCTTGAAGGTGATACCAGCTCAGAATAAATACGAATGTCACGAAGAACAGATTGGTGCTTATGCCTGACAAATAAAATAAATTCTAACTTTATTTACGAATAACTAGATAATGAACAACAATCGATTTTCGTGGCATGTTTGACATTATATAAAATACTAGCGGGACCGGCGGACGTCCTCCCTTGATAATAAAAAAAATAAAAGTCGACCTCAGCGCCACCTATCGGGTCCAATTGTGACTCTAAACCATTCACGGATCTACTGGAACATGCACACATCATCAAAATCGGTCCAACCGTTTAGGACGAGTTCAATGGACATACACACGTACAGAAGACATTTATATATAAAGATATCATAGGTAGTAGATGTATTTTATGATTGATCTGATTAACTGTTAAAATTATATACAACAGCTACCAACCTCCCAACAGTTGATTGCAAAAATTAGACACCTTTCTAGATTTAACGTATTACCATTTTCAGCGAAATCATTACATAAAACATGAGGTAAAATTGTGACGTTTAAAAGATCCCTTAAAAATATGTTGGACAATAAAATAAGCTAAATCCAATTTTAGCCGTTCCTAATAAACATTATTTTTCAAAATTTTGTACACGTCATATGTCTAAAATATAATTTAAAAAAAAATTAAAAACCTTGTGGACGACAAAATTTGATCTTGGTTCTCGGTGTGTATAAACTGGAAATCTTTAAAAAATTAAGACTGTTATATGAAGGATTCAAATTGGATTTAGCTCATTTTTACACACAATTATTGCAATGTTTTGAACACTTATGAAGATATTAGAACGTATTTTTATCATAACAATAGGCTAAAAGAGTTCAGAGTGACGGATCCAAGAAGACATCATAACAATAGGTCAAGACACCCTGCAAATACCCTGTGGGAACATCTATATAAAAAGATCCAATATACTTCGGAGCAAATTCTATGAGGATTTCTCAATGATGGGATCAATGGCACCGGAATCAATGCCCTATTGCTATATCTTATCCAAGTATCTTGGACTTTATTATTAAGATGCCCCTATATAATATTTGCCCTAATGCCTTTGAATCCATTATTATCCGCCTAAGTATTTTTAATAATAAAATATCTACATAGATCATATACCAAGTTATTTTGACCTCATTATAATTTATAAGGAATTAGGTTACAATTTATAATGTGGTCAAAAATAACTTGGTGCATGATTTATGGGGATACTTTAATAATGGGGTTAGAGACACTCAATCGAATGATCTATGGGGACACAATAATGGATTCAAAGACATATGGGCAAATATTATATAGGGGCTTCTTAACAATAAAGTCCAAAATACTCGGGTGTACATAAATGCAACCATGAATAAACTATCTGGTTATTTTAGTCCTCATGGATTGGCATAATTTTAAAGTTTTAATGAGAACGCAAAGTAATAATTAAAGTAGAATATTTAGTTAGCCGCTGAATAGTTATTTCTAATTGCGTTATTCCTTATCAAACATTGTTTTACAACTTAATTTATTACATATTTACATAAAATATTGTATGAGGAATAATTCAGAATCGACAGTCGTTCAGTTGTTTATGTATTTGGGCACCGTGTGGATCAATGTTGATTTGAATCTTTATAACAGACTCGGAGCTTTCGGTGAAGGACAACTATGTGATTAAACCACAGCACAGTGCTAAGGCTTTTCCTAAGCTCTTCTAGCTACCTATAACCCTCAAATTGAAAATTTGTCACCAAGCACCTATGGGTGCGTTGCAGCAGATGCATTTGAGAGCCATTTCCTCTTTAGGTCTAACTTGTTTGCCATCTTAGACCCCATTACATTACATCTAACATCAGATGGGATTATGGTCAACCGATACAGTATATAAAATATTGAAAAAAAAAATTGGGTCAAATATTTCTATTCAATAAAAATCCTGGAATAGGAATCATTTTAAATAAGGGGATCAATAAAACAAACTCGCCGAATATAGCAGAGGACTTGGGCCAGTTGAACATGAAGTATCGGAGCCCGATGAAATGTGCTTCTATACGTAACTCCCCACTGTATACTTGGATATAGCGCGACTGCAGTTCTACATACGCGTCCGTCACTGGTTGACTCTGGAAATAGTGTATTCTTTTGTTATGGGAGGAAACATTTTGTATGAGGGAAAGTGGTGGGAGTAAACACTGTCATGTAAAGAGTTAAAAACACCGGTTCTCGTCCGATCACCGAATTTAAACAACGTTGGGCACGGTCAGTACTGGACTGTATGACCACCTGAGAGCACCACTACCATTCAAACTTCTTTGTTGTCATACCGTTCAAATCTCTTGTTGACTCCCTTCGTTGGGTTTGAGAAAAATCTATAAGACACTGGCAGGATTATGCAATTATTTGTGGGCCATAGACTAAACTAATGAAAAAATGTTTTTATAATTTCTATAAGGATACTGCATATACTTAACAGAGCTCACCAGGTATCAATTTTTTTAATAAATACCATTCTTAATTACCGGGTCATCAGTGAAGTCACTGAACAGATCGACCTGCAACTCTTGCCTTTCCTCCTGCATATCGAACACTAAAAACGGTGCCAGCACCAATGTCCGTATAAGCTCATGCAGTTTGGACCTAAAAATATAATGTACATTTCATTTTACCATATAACTTTTAGAGTTACAATTTCACCAGATGTTATTTGATAATGTAGTCTAATATAGTAGCACACGAAACTTAGAAAACTGGGTCTCAAGTGCAGCTAATTAAAAACACTTGGATGGTTGGTGATTGATTTTCAAGTTAAGGGTAGTAAGTATCCAGTGAACTTAGAAAAAACCCTACCATTATCATAATTCATCACAAAGTCTCCTTTCTCCAAAGTTCCAGTTCACTGTAGGATTCGAACCTGTCTTCTGGTTTTTTTTTTTCGAACTGACTACGCTATTGACCAAGCAAGGTCTTAACAGCTTCACCGGACTACTAAGGCGAGCGCTTAAGGCACTCAGCCGATTTTATTTTGACAACTAGCTCAAGGGTGCGCGGCACACCTCGGCTTTGGCTGTTGCCTGATACATGCAATTCGCGACCTATCTGAGCTAATCTAAGCTAAGCTAACTATTCATACATATATGAGTTGTTGAAACATATATGTGTACCAAGCATACATACCTCAACAACCCTTATATATATTTCGTATCGGATAATATTTTAAACTATTTCAGTTTGATAAGGTTCATGTGTATAAGCATGTGTGCGTGCACGTGTGTGCATGTGTAATGTTGTTGCAGTGATGTACGATTTTGTGTCACTGTATCGCGTGAGCAGCGCACTCAAGGGCTCCACGCCGAGGGAACGGTCCTAGGCTTGAGCTGCTGCCGAGGGGGGCCTAGTCTGGTGTGCGGGAGCGAAATTTACCCCCAGACCACGGCGGCCTGATCTGTGGTTATGCGGGCGTGGGCGTGAGCCCGCTCTGTTTGGAGAGACAGGCTGGGACTGATCTGTCTTCTGGTGTCACTTATATCTGCTTTATTAAACTTTACCGAACTACCAGCTCACACCAACTAATCGTCTGCATAGTTTATTATTTAAACAATACATTTTATATGTAGAGGAAAATCTATTAAAAAATTAAAACAAAAGTTTGCGGGGTGGTAGGGTTCTACAGCCCGACTGGGTCGCAACCACCATGTATATGGCGAAAAAGCCCCGTCATAGTGATTTGCTTCTACGGGTCGCGTTTCGGGATCAGCCTGTGCATATCCAGCTGTTGGCAGGCCGGAAGGGAAGGTGAAAGGTGAAAGGGAAGGTGAAAATGGAAGGGGAGGGGAGATGAGTCTCCAGCGCTCTCACTGACCGAATGAAATGCAAGCACTGTTACTTTACGTCAGTTTTCTGTGAGAGGGTGGTACTACCCCCGGGCGAGCCGACCCATTCATGCTGAAACCAGTAATAGCTTCAGCGTGGCTCTACCACCTACCAAAGCGTACCTACCGCCTACCTCAGATAGATAGATAATTTTCCTCATGACTAAAATCCACTATGGGTTTAGTCTTACTATTTCCTATTGTACTATTATTGAAGATTTAAGTCTTTTTTTAGCTATGTTCTGACTTGTAAACTAAGAAAAAGTGAACTATACCTATATTTAAGCATTGTAGATCTGCATGAAGATGACACTAAGATACCACCTTTCGCACGCATTTGAGTACACACCATGAACATACCTGTAAATGTAGTTATTTTAAATAAATAAAAAATCGAGACAGTCATAAGGACTGCTGACAGAAGGGAAAACTCAAAACAATGAAATAACTTTGTTTTATTTTGAAATTTAAAATTGAATTATAGTAAGAATAACAAAAATTTTTTTATTGATAATTATTAAGGCATGTGTGCGTGTGGTTTTCATATCTATTGGCACTTGGAGCAATAATTATATACATTTTTATAAAGTCGATTAATCAATCAAATGTATACATGTGTCGAGAGATATACACTTCATATATATATGTAAAGTATACTAATAACATATGGAGATATATGTATCTACATATAAACAAACATGTACACATAAAAACATAAAATATGTAATAGCTCACACAAAAACTTTCATGATTTTTATTCACCCAAAACAGTCCTCAAAGTGCACAAAGAAGTTTTCATTTCAATGATTTCATCTGCATCAGAATTGGGAATATATAGTCAATCACTTCGAAGAAGGTCTATTGTATGGCGATACTCATTAAGTGTTTAAAATGTTTTATTAAACTTTTTTTACCTACAATATTGATTACAGTTTTAGAGCTGGCCGCAAGTAAGTACTTATATTGAAATCTAATTTTCATAACATATAACACAATTTTTCAAGAATTTATTTTGGTAATAAAAATGTGGCCTCTAATAATTTTAATTAAAATAATAGTAATTGATATTTGAGCAAAAACTTTCATTTAATTGCTTTTAAAACAAATTATAAACCACTTCACAACAATAAAAAGAAAAAGATGTACCTGATAGTGTCTTGCCGGTTCTTCTCGATAATTGGGTTGTTTTCCGAACCGGTGGTAATTTTTGACATTCAGAAGTGCCTTATTAGGGCCTAAACTGAATAAAGTATTTTGGATTTGAAAATATGAAAGGGTTTGTTGTAGTAGTACACTTGGCTGCAACTTCTCCACAGCCAGATGAAAACTTTATTACATTTATATGTTCATAAGATATACTCATTAGGTCTAAATAAAAGCAATTTCTTTGTGTTCCTAATTGAATACAGCTGGCTACAGAAAAGTGGCTGCAAATAGCATATGTAAGTGCTAATATTTATATAATTAACTCTTCAACATACCAAGCTCTTTATTGACTTGAGATTCAGGCAAATCCAATACAAGTTTTATTCTATAAGCCTGCGCTGGCATCAAAATTTGACTTGTTTTTGTAAGTTGCACATATGCATACGGAAATGAGCAAATACCCATTGTGTCCTCACATGGTCTGGAAATATCAGTGATATTAAAATCTATACTAATATTATTAAGCTGACGAGTTTGTTTGGTTACGTACGTTTTGGTACGTGCTAATCTCCAGAATGACTGGTGCGATTAGAAAAATTCTTTCAGTGTTAGATAGCTGATTTATCGAGGACGGCTATATATAATCAAGATAAGACTAATAGGAGCGGAGCACCAATTAAGAATATTTCAAACTAGGATTTTTTTTTCTTTTAACAGGTTCCGCTGCTTTTAGCGTTAGCCCAAAGTGAACTATTCCACACGGACGAAGTCCCGGAAACAGCTAGAATAACCATAAAACTTATAAATAAACAAAAATAATCTTTTATTAACAATTAAATCGCGATTGATAACCGGTAACCAAAAAATAAAAATTTAATATCATTTGCGCGCAATAGCATGCCGAGTGTGACGATCGCATTTCCCGCCAAAAATTAAACCTGTCTAGTTTTCTGCTCACTGACAAAATACATTTTACATCTATTTAAGAACACCAAGTCTATAATATATCACGATTAAAGAAAATTAGCTGTTAGAAATAAAATCTATGATAACTATATAATTACTTGAATTGAAAATGTGTCGACCGTACGTGCGTAACATTAGGCATATATGTGTGATAGAAAACAACGTATAAAAATATAGAAAGCCACAATATCGCGCTCAGAAAAACAATCAAAACAGCTGCTTTATATATTATTTCCTTTGCACTAGTAAAACTTTTATCCGTTTTTTGTTTATATCCTATATATTGATTCGATATAAACGTCTCCACTGGTTTCCAAATAAGATCTCTGTAAATTCTAAACGGATTAATATAACTAACGATCGACATTTTTATACACGTTGCTTATTATATCTTTATCAAGATTTGGTAAAGATATCAAAACATCCAATAAGAAAAGAAACAATTCAAAATATTTGACACTTTGACAATTTTTACTTTTTTTTCCTGTGTTTCGTTGGTGATGCAAAAGAATCTACCAGTATTAACATTCGATTCAATGAAATTAAATATTCTAATTCAATATACACATGCGGCTACTCTGATGTAAGTATGTATACTATATCGTCATTATTTAAGATATAATAAGATAATATATCAAATGTTGGCTATCATATTGTAAATTTTTACATAGAATGATTTCAAAAATACATATTTGAATTATATGTTTTATAGAAAAAAATGAATACTGAGATGATTCGTAACTAAATTTAAATGTATTATACCACATTAACAAACAAAGATACTAGCAATGACACATCTACAAAACTAACTAAAGAAAAGATTTGAGAGAACAATTTACAGACACTATATAGTAAAGAGAAGTATCTTTGTGTAAAAGAGGTGTACCTGAAAATGTATAAAATTTAGATGACACTGGAGCTATGAGATAACATTTGAAAGAATGCGTTAATAATTTTATAATTCATTATAAACTAGCTGTGCCCATGACTTTGTCCGCGGGGAGCCTTATGTCAAAAACAGTGATTAATCAAGTCATCTGAATGTATTAAGCCCATTTACTTATCTACTTTTCTCTCGTAATTACGCCACGTTAAAAATAGAATAACTTTTGATAGATTGGACCGATTTCAATGAAACAAAAATTAAGTTACTCCCGAGGATATGCTTTACGATTTGAGTCTTTTGAACCCAGTACTTTAGCAGTTAAATTTATATTCTTATTGAAGTTATACTTCTTTTGGCGCGTTAGGGAAAAATGATGAGAGTAAATTTTTAAGATGCGCGCGTACACCGTCACGAAAAACCAACACCCTGAAGTTAGTTATAGTCAACATTTTGCTTCATTGTTTAAAACTTTCAATGTATTAAATATCTTTTTTCTATTGTTAGTGTCGTTTTTTCTACAAACGTAGAATAAGGCGAAAGATAAAATTTTTGAAAAGATGTTTATCTTCTTACGCCAAAGAAGTATAACTTCTAACGCGTGTATATAAGTAAACACACACTTTTTTATATGTATAGATATATATTTATATATATATATA
>MU158866.1:254556-314341 GCA_015888305.1 Antheraea pernyi
TATATATATTTAATAATAAAAAGATGATATTTGATAGTATTCTTTTCGATTTTTCCAATTTTCATTTTAGGTATATACAGAGTTGACCTTAATTAAATATTTGTATTTAGATTGTGCCAGTTTTGTAAGAAATTCGCGTGGCCCCATATTGTAAATTGCTCGAACTGCCCGTTTTTGTAATAAAAATATGGTGTCTACCTCAGCTGCTGTCCCCCACAACAGAATGCCATAAGACATTAAGCTATGGAAGTAGGCGAAATAGATTAATCGGTTTAGTATATCCAGATATTACCCCCTACAACCTCATAAACGTTACCTCTTTATATTATTAGATATGTATAACACACTGATATTCAAAATATACGTCAAGGGGTGGATATTTTATCTTTTTGTACGGGTCAACGTAATTATTCGAATTTATCTTAGTTATCAAATTGTTTCACCACTGAAACAAATTTTGTTTATAAGTCCTATGAAAAACCTAATTTAACCGGTAGGAGTCCGGCATAACCCTCGCGCTGTCCCCCGGCACCACGGGCATACCCAATGTAGGATTTTCATCTCTTCAATAAAAAAAAAATTAACATCGTTAAGTTAACATCCTATGTTTAATTGTCGAATATAATAAATCGATATTTTATATTAATTGATATATCGAATAAAGCTTACTAATTTTATTCTGTGATCTGGTAACACTTCACCGGAACTAAACAATATTGTTATTTACTATAAAATTTGAATTGATTTCAACACATTTCAATATAAATGAATATTTGATAAACCATGAATTACTTCTTTCAAAAGCATAAAGTAAAATGTATTATAATAAAGGGAAGATTAGCATCAAGTACTACACGGACTGTTATAAAAGATAATCTACCGGCTACTGCGTACCAACCAGCAGTTGTTGAAAAAAACAAATATGATAAATGGGAAAAGAATGGACTATTCACAGCAGAATGCTCCAATGACAAGATAAATTTTAGCATGGTTTTACCACCGCCGAATGTAACTGGGAAGTTACATTTAGGTTAGAAAACTATTTCTATTTTATGTTCACAATTATACAAGAAAATGGGACACTAATTTTATTGCCTCACTACATTTATTTTTACACCTTTGCCCGACATGATAAACACAAAGAACATTAGTATTCTTGTTTACATTTTGTTGATAACAATGTCTATTTATGATAAAATATAACAATTTAATATTTAGTAACTATTATCACCTATTAAATTACTATAATTTAGTTTTGAGTGAATTTATTCGACTTGATTCGAAATTACAATGGGGTCCTCACGTAAAAAATTGGGCGGGAAGACTAAGTTCTGCTGCATACGCAGTTAGAAAGATTCGCCAGCTAACATATATTGCCACTGCTAGGGTTGTCTACTTCGCTTACTTCCACAGCTTAATGTCTTATGGTATTTTGTTGTCACATTTAACATATAAAATTATAATATCAGAACAAATGCTAATAAACAACAAAGAGAACCTTAGTTAAACTCATTACCTATTTGCCGGATAGTGAGTTCAAGAACCATGTCAAGCGAGTTTTAATATCTAAAGGCTGTTATAGGGTGGATCAATATGTGAACGATTGTAACTCTGGAAATGATGCCCCTCTCTGTGCATCCACTAATAAGGAATGTAAATATTTATGTTACTGTAAAATATATGACATGAAAAGATAAACCAGATCGAGTTTCTTGCCCATTCTTCTCTATGACTGGGCTGTTTTCCGAACTGGTAGTAGCTATGACGTTCATAAGCACCTTCTCAGGGCCTAAATTGAATAAAGAATATTTTGATTGATTTTGAGTGTCTAGTGTATTATGATTTTATAGACAGGCTTCAGGCTTTATATAAGAGTAGAGGAAGACCGAAAAAGGTATGGATGGATTGTGTGAAAAATGATATGTGTGTAAAAGGTTTGGGGTGTAAGGGGTGTCGCACAACATCTTAAGACTTGAGACACCCAAGCCAACCTCACCTGCACGTGGTGCACCCTGCCGAGTAACGAACGAGGCAATGGCGAAAGCGGGGTGGTAGGGTTTTACAGCCTGACTGGGTCGCAACCACCATGTATATGGCGAAAAAGCCCGTCATAGTGATTCGCTATTGCGGGTCGCGTTTCGGGATCAGCCTGTGCATATCCAGCTTTTCGCAGGCCGGCATGACAGCGGCGACCGGCGATGGATAGTATGTCAATCGGTGGTCGCCATTGTTTTTGGATTGTACTATGCTTACCATCAGGCACAGTGCAGTCACTTTGCCGTGCTACTATAAAAAAAAAAAAAAGGTGTGAATACTGAGATGACATCTGATACGCAAGCGCGGAATACATGTTGTGCTGATCCTACTTAGGTGGTATAAGGGTAAGAAGATAATGAGACAGGCTTCATGGAACACTAGAAGCAAACCCAAATATTAAACCAAGAGATAATAGGTAGATCTTGGTACATGGCTAACTGATAAGCACTATTGTCAGGAAACTACTAAATTTTTTTTTAACTAATTGAAACCTACATTCTGCCTGAATAATTAAATATTCAAAATCTACATGTAAATAATGATTTAATAACTACTACATTATGCATTTAGTAAGCAAATGCAAATTATGTCTGCATAACAAATTTTATGTAATATTATACATATCAGTTTTTGGCATAAGAACAAATAATAATAGTAAAGCCTCTATTTCCCGAAATTTTTAAAAGTAGTAAAAAGACAAAAATAATAAATCATGTAATTCAGTGTGCCTAATGGTAAAGGCCACCAACTTTTTCCATTGCTTTCTGTCTGCCTACACTCTTGTCCAAAGTGGTCCTAATGTCATATTAAAATCATTTTCCCATCTTTTTGGATGGCGACCTCTACTTCTAGCGCCATCCTTTGGATACCAGATCGATACTTGTTTACTCCACTTTTCTTTATTATAGCGGAGCATATGTCCAGTCCACCTCCATTTTAGTTGGTTGAAGATATCTGTTAGTTACATTCTATGCCTGATATCTGTACTTCTAACACTATCCAATTGTTTTAGACCTAACATGCTCCTTTCCATATATGATGCAGGGTAGGACGCAGGTATCAAACATCTTCTTTTTGATTTAAAGCCCAGTTCCTTACTTTTCATAGAACAAACAAATATAAATCCTGAAAACTAGTATAACTAGTGTTTCGCTGTTGTTGACACTTGATGGTCGCGGCTAGCGGATTGTTATGCTCTAGATAACATGAGACAATCGCGGTTTCCTGTTGCAGGTAATATGAATGAAAAAAGTGCGAAGGGTTTAAAAAAAACACATTATAAAAATATAATAATTTAAAATATTACATATTTATCATACTATTATCTACTACATTTTTATTATTTTAAACATAACAATTAGAAGATCTCTAATTATTCTAACAGATGAAGTTGTTTGCATTACTTAGAGTCATGTGAAATTTTCAACATAATAATCACTCTTCACTCTTTTTACACACAGTAGGATGTTAACACTCATTATGGCAAACATGTTTCCCCAAACTTCCCTCTTATAATCTACATGGGTGTAGGAAACTGTTCTTTCCATTTTGTGTAATTATGACTTCTATATGAAACTGTTAGCTCTCTTGCATCCACATATCAACTTTTGTATCATTATTACCTTCACACATACATAAATCACCACAATCTTTTTGTTTGGATCAATTAAATCGAAGGAAAATAAATAGGTTACTTAAGGGTCGGCAACGCGCATGTAACGCTTCTGATGTTACAGGCGTCCATAGGCTGCGGTGACCGCTTTTCATCAGGCGGCCCGCATGTTTCTTTGCTACCGACGTAGTATAAAAAATAAAAAAGGTATACTGATACTAACTTCTAAAATCAATGAGAGGAATTACATTCATTTCCTAAATTGAAATGGATATTATGAAGTTATAACAAATGTATATTCATGTTTCCAGGTCATGCTTTAGCTTGCACTATCCAAGATGTTATAGTAAGGAGGAAAAGATCTATGGGGCAGAATGTATTATGGCTGCCTGGAACTGATCATGCCGGTATTGCTACACAGGTATCATTACATAGTATAAAACGAAGTCCCCTACTGCGTCTATCTGTCTGTCTGTTCACGATAAACTCAAAAACTACTGAACGGATTTTCAAGCGGTTTTCACCAGTGGATAAAGTGATACATGAGGAATGTTTTTGTATATAATTCAAGGATTTTTTTATAATCAGGGCGGGACAACGTCTGCCCGGTCCGCTAGTAATTATTAAAGAAAGGTGTTTGATCAGCCTTTGAAAATTAAATGTGTAAGCCAAAAAATTCACAAATTATTGATATAATTGTATTCCACACCTGATTACTTTATTACAGTTTGATAATTTTCCATAGAAACTGGCCATAAATTATGTGACGTGGTTTTCAGGATTTTTTGAAAATCCCTCCTTTCCTGGTGTGATATTGTGAGATTTGTCTCAACCCCCTGGATGCTCCCCTAATCTCCTATTAGATCTTTCAAAATTTGTATTTTCCTATAAATGCGTTGGATTAATTTAAAAAAAAACATCATTTGCCTTATTATTCTTATGAAAACTAGAATTTAAGTTTGTTTAGCTCCTAATCTAAAACCACAATGAGAACATTAAATAATACTTAAATCGAAACTACTGAAATACATAGAGGATTTATGTCAGATTTGGGCATGTTTCACATGTAGAGATATAGTAGAGATATATTTCCTTTAAATTAATCAGATTTTTTCACATTATTACACTCTTTTGCCTGAAAAATATCACGAAAAATTTGTTGAAACCTCCTCTCTCCCCAACGAGAGATTTAGTGACATTCAACTTGACTCCTACCCCTGATTCCGTCACGTAATTAATGGACTTTCCTTTAAGGTCTGTCTAGGAATCTTTCAGAATAGATTACTATTGCACCTATTCTCACACATGATTATTTAATGTAACACCCGTCTACACTCATCATGTAAGGATATGAGTGTGAAAGTGTAGATAGCTCTCTCACCATATCTTATGTGTAGCTTATAAAGCTATATATCTTATATCGCCAAAAACCTCTTGCCTAGTCTACCAATTGAACATTGGACACCATCCACAGTGGACCCAACATAATGGATGTGGTGGATATGGAAATTGCTTATACATTGTTTCTTCGTGTTGGTACCTCGTTGGTTACTTGTCACGGACTGAAATTCCATTAGTATCATCTCGATGGTTGAAAGTTCTCCACTGTGCGGTTCTCACATTCAGTTGTTTCTGTGTACGTCAGTTCTCTGGCATGTACTCCCAGTGGCAGCGTTTCCGGACATTCCATTAGTATCATCTCGATGGTTGAAAGTTCTCCACTGTGCGGTTCTCACATTCAGTTGTTTCTGTGTACGTCAGTTCTCTGGCATGTACTCCCAGTGGCAGCGTTTCTGGACCATTACAATTTAACATCTTTCAAGAGACTAGCCTACTTCTTTCTCAAAAGCCGGCAATGTATCTGTGATTCCTCATGTGTCGCAGGTGTTCATGGGCGGTGGTAGTCACTCGCCATCAGGTGACCCGCATGTACGTTTTCCACCAATGGTATAAAAAAACTACAATAAATATTTTTGAATGTACCATACAAAACATATTTATTTTAATTTATAATTGGGATATCAATATAATTACATATGCAAATCAAAGTGTAATGACATAATAGTTATCCTTGTGCCTCTAATGGCTTAAACCACATATCACAAGCACCTTAAAGACACTTACTCAACTCACATTGTATCTCGAGTCACATTTAAAGCCTACAATACCAGCAATGCAAAGCAATGAAGTCCTGCTCGCAAGTCTAACCTAACGTAACCAAAGCGAGACAATAGAGTAAGATGTCGAACATTGAGCGACCGCGGTGCATTTAATACGAAACCTTTTTAAAGCAAGTATTCAATACGTATTTAACTTTTTTTTTAATAACACCGTAGGTTTAGCATGTTTACTGTCTTAGACCACATAGTCATTTAACATCAAATGCGATTGTTCTCGAATATTCCTCAATAATAGTTCTCAATAATAATGCGGTAATATATATATATATATATATATATATAGGCCATACGATTTTTTTTCATGTCTCTAATAAAAAAAATTACAGGGTGTCGTTGAAAAGTACATTATGAACAAACAGAAACAAACTCGACACGACATCGGTCGTGAAGAATTTGTAAAAGAGGTGTGGAAATGGAAAGAAAAACACGGCGATACGATAACGAAACAACTACGCACTCTAGGTTGCTCTTTAGATTGGTCGCGGGAAGTTTTCACTATGGACCCGAGACACACGCATGCGGTAAACACAGCCTTCATAAAACTTTTCCAGAAAGGCTTGGTATATAGAAAAAAAGCTCTGGTTAATTGGTGCAATGCATTAAAGTCAACAGTATCAGACATAGAGGTGGAGAATTTAACAATTGATGGTCCTACAGATATGGTTTTACCAGGTTATGAGAAACCAGTCAAATTTGGTATGATGTACGATTTTGTGTACAAATTGTGTGATAGTGATGAAGAGATTGTAGTGTCAACAACAATGCCCGAGACTATGTTGGGCGATACTGCGATTGCTGTAAATCCAAACGATGACAGGTAAAATTTTGATGAAATACATGTTTGGTTCGACCATTATTTATACAAAAGATTCTCAAATACAATACAGGCTAGGAAATTAAACCATAACCTACAAAAATATATAGGGGCGTTCCACTTTAAAACTCGATCCCTTTCCCGATCCCATAGATTTCCAGCCATCGCGGCTACACTACAACGGCTCGCGCACGCAGCTGTTAAAAAATAAATAACTCAAATAAGATAGAGTAAATCGCGTATTTACGTCTATCTTCCCCTAAAAATAACCGTCAAACAATAATAATAATTTTTGTTATGTCTATTTTTAGATTTCGGTGCCGTCACCGTTAGTAAATTTAAATTCAATCTTATAAAATGCGTGTTGCGCCCACGCTTTTGTAATCGATCCCTATTAGCTCCCGCACACTTCGCGGTTCTCAATAATATCTCGAGCCTAGGTCGTCCCCGCGCGGAGCCCTCTTGATATTATTTTCGCGATACAGTGACTCACCTACATCACTTGAACACATATATGAGATCATCTCTCTCACACACGTGCACATATATACACATGGTGGGAGGGTTTTGTTTTTTTTTTCCCTCATCGAACTGAATCGAATAGTTTAAGTTCGTTTCAATCCGATATACACGTATTCATTTGTGAATCATGCAATTTCGATTGTATGGTTCACAAATGTATATATGTATGAATAGCTTAGAATAGTTAGCTAGGACAGACGTGTCTTTTTCCAGGAAACAGCCCAAGCCGAGGTGTGCGTGCACCCTTGTGTATGTTACCCAAAACCAAAATCGGCTGAGTGCTCGGCCTTAGTAGTCCGGTGAAGCTGTAAAGACCTTGCCAGGTCAATAGCATAGTCAGTTCGAAAAAAAAAAAAAATCGATCCCTTTCGAATTGGCTCAAAATTTTTTTGTCGATTTCTACTCCATTAAAAATATTTTTTAGGAAATTTTCCAACAAATGTCCTTTTTTAAAATAGCTATTGCATTAAAATTTTAATAATTAGGATGTCTTAGTTAGATAAATGACATTTACTTTGCTATAAATATACGAAAAAAAATGTATTTAAAATCTACGGAATTATTCACTTTTTCTAGAAAAAGATACTTTTCCCAAAGTTGTAGCTACCCACAAAAACTCTGATCAATTCCGGAAAAATCCCGTCCGACATGGAGCGGGCAGACCTTTTCTTTTAAATACTTTTGTTGATTTAAAAAGAATCCCCTATTTGGGCTTATGTCACAAAACACCATCTGGAATTATTTGTATATAGTATGTATATAATTATATGTATATTTGTATATAGCTACGAGAGATAGCAATAATGAGAAAGAAAGTAAAGTATACTATCGTTATTATATCATATAGAGAAGTATTTAAAAAGTATTTTATTTACAGGTACAAACATCTTAAAGGTAAAAGAGTTGTCCATCCGTTTCGAACTAAAAATAAAACCATACCAATAATATTTGATGACTTCGTTGATATGAAATTCGGTACAGGGGCAGTAAAAATTACACCGGCGCATAGTAAAATAGATTACGAAGTCGCAAAGCGTCACCATTTACCGCTATTACAGGTCATAAACGAAGGAGGGATGATGGTAAACGTTGATAACTTTAACAATTATCAACGTTACGAGTGTAGGCAATTGTTAGTTCACAAAATAGCTGAACTAGGTCTGTTGAAAAGTGTCAAACCACATCCGATGACATTACCAATATGTAGTCGATCAGGGGACGTAATTGAACATCTACCAAAAGAGCAATGGTTCTTATCATGCAAAGATCTGAATGAAAAAGCTGCAAATCTGGTAAAAAATAACGAATTAAAAATACAACCAGATAGGTTCATCAAACATTGGCTGGATTGGTCCAAAGATGATAGAGATTGGTGTATATCGCGACAGTTATGGTGGGGCCATCAAATCCCCGCTTATAAATGCAGTGTCAATAAAGATATAATATGGATCGCCGCTGATGACGAAACCTCTGCTAAAATAGGAGCATCCAAATATTTGAGATCTTTGCCGGAAGAAATAACAACAGAGAGAGACACCGATGTTTTAGACACTTGGTTTTCATCTGGGATTTATCCATTCGCGTCTTTAGGTTGGCCCGAATATCACAATAATGAAGACTATAAAGAATATTATCCGCTAAGTTTAATGGCAACTGGTCACGATATTCTAGGTTTATGGGTCCAAAGGATGGTAATGTTAGGATTAGAATTGACTGGACGATTGCCATTCAAGAATGTATTACTACATGGAATTATATGTGATAATAAAGGTGCAAAGATGTCTAAGAGCAAAGGGAACGTTATCGACCCTATAGACGTGATAGATGGAATATCCATTGAAAGTCTTAAAGATAAGAGTAAAGAAATGTACAGAAATGGTATTTTAAATAAAGATGAATTGACGAAGGCGTTGGCGTATCACAAGACAAATTTCACACCAACAAAAGGCATACCAGAGTGTGGTGTGGACGCTTTGAGATTCACATTATTATCTCAAGATATTCAATCGCATTTCGTCAATTTCGACGTAGCTTTATGCCATGCAAATAAGTTATTTTGCAATAAAATCTGGCAAAGTGTAAAATACACGCAATTGGCTTACGCAAAACTGAGGCCTCGTGATGAGGAAATAACTAAACATGATTTAACCATATTTGATAGATGGATATTGAGTAGATTGGCTGATATGGTGGAAAGAGTGAACGAAACAATGGACTCTTATGATTTCCATCTAGCAACGAAGGCTATTAGGGTTCTAATTTACAATGAATTTTGTGACACCTATCTAGAAGCAACTAAACCTGGGTTCGAAGTTGAGGATTCGAAAGTAGGTTATTGTCATGCCCATACCTTATCTGCTGTTTTGAACACTTCACTTAGGTGTCTCTCGCCGTTCATGGTTTATTTAACGGATGAATTGATACCAAAAATACCCGCTATGGAAAACAATATTATTTTCAATTTCAACGATCAGTCCAAGAGATGTTTCGATTTCCCTAAAACTGAAGAGTTTAAAATATGGAAAGATGAACTATTAGAGAAAAAAATCGATAAACTATTAAGCTTTATTTATCTAACGAGAGAATTAAAAGGTCTTTATAATATATCTAATAAATTTAGGCCTTCAATAAAAGTTAAAAGTACTAATGGTAACTTCATTACTGATGTACAAAAACATTGTCATATTGTATTGAATTTAACGAGATGTTGCAACATGGAATTTGGTGAAGTAGACGGTGAAAAGAAATATGCAAAAGGTATTTTAGATAAAGAAACTGAAATTTACCTTGAAATATTAGCTGATGATATAGATAATGCTATATTATCTGCCAAAACGAGGCTAGAAAAGAGAATAAGAAAATTGGAAGAGACTTTAGTGAAGTTAGAAGCTAAAGTGCCGAAACCGAATTATTCAGTAACTTCAGAAGGGTGGTCTAAAAATTTAGATCAGGAGAAGTTACTGATAAAAAGAAAGGAACTTCAGGAATTGCAAAGACTGATCTAAGTAGCTCTAAGTAAAGGTCTATATGACTAAATAATTATTTAAGTTTTTCATGAAACTGTTACCGGCATAAAATCTGAAATGATTTTGAGAATCAAGTGATTTTATATAATGAGAAGCAATCTACACATTATCCTTTGTATTTTAATTTCATTTTCTTTTATTAATTGCTATCTGTGTTCTAAGTGAATTTGATAATATTGTACAGTTTTTAATAAACCGTGGTTGATTTATTTGTGAAAATCTAAACAAAATATAAATAATAAAATCAGATAATCTTTTATGATAATCGCGATGATATTCGCTACATTAACACAACTAGAAAGAATTGTGGAAATGAGTTCTAAACTGAGAAATGAACTCGGGAGTGTTATCAGATAAATATATAATTTATATATCGATTAGTTAACATATTGTTTTTATTTTATTGAAATAAATATTTAAACAATATAGGGTTTTATTTTGCTTTTATAACTAGTTTTTGGTCGTGGCTTCACCCGTGTTAATATATTATTTGTTTCCGATTTACCGGTCTGCAAGTTTAAGGGCCACGTCAAGCCGGTTTTGGTGTCAAAAGGCTTACTATACAGTCGGTTAATATGTGAACGATGGTGATGTCTGGAATTACTCCTCTCTATGCATCCACTAAAAACGATTGTATGATGTATTGGAAATGTATAGGTATGTTAAAAAGATGTACCTACCCGCTCGAGTTTCTTGTCGGTTCTTCTCAATGTCTGGGTTGCCTTCCAAACCGGTAGTAGTTTTGTCGTTCATAAGTGCCTTATTAGGGCCTAAATTAAATAAAGTATTTTTGAATTGGCTTAATATATCCCGGGAACAGATTTTTTTAAATGAAAGTTTCAATGTGTCCATTTGTATAGTCCTTACTATATGTATGCGAAAATCTATAATGGTCGGTTGAAAAGTTACAATTAACAAACAAACAAACTCACCTTTGCATCTATAATATTGGGATATTGTTTAAATAATTGTACCTAAAAAGTTTTTGTATAAATTTTATTCAAAATTACCTTAAAAACATATTTAAAAAATTAAGAAAAAATAACAAAAGATAACTCCACAAACTATATGATATAACGAACATACCAAAGTCGGCTTTGTTTATTTTTTTGACAGTAGAGACGGAATGTCCGAATAGCGATTGAATCAGCAATATTTACTTTTTATAAATTTATAAATAAACATGTAAAAGATCTTGTAAAAACTAGCGAACCTGATGGAAATTCGATGGTAAGAGGAAAGATTTGTACTGAAATATTATCTTCACATTAGATAGATTATGCTAATAAAATTGTATAATATATAAGCAAAGGAGGCTGGGGGTGTGCGAGCCGTTTTTTACTTTTACTCAGGGAGGAAATTATAAAAAAGTTTTGGTCGTGAGTAGAATCGCTAAATATCTCATGTAACTTCGGACGAAGCGTTTTTAGTCCTGAAGAGAGAATAAAATAAAGGATAAAACTGGGGCACTTTTATTCCATATGCATGCAAATTATCTTAAGGCTTAGTTCAATAATCCCCTTTTTTTATTCCTGATATTTTAAACTCCATCTTGTCATTAAATATCTATATTTTAGAAACCAGTGTCAAAATTGGTTACCCTAGTCATAAGATGTGAGGATTGCGCTAACGACAATCAAATTTCGTGTTTTTCTTTCACAATGGAACATTTCGGACTATATTCATAGGTCGCATCCATAAATTACAACACAACTTAACGAGACGAAGAAGTGATACATAGCAAAGTTTCTGATGCATTTGTATAAATCTAAGGTACTTTACTTACATATATAATGCACCGCGCTCGCCGCCCGCTTCCGCGGCCGCCTTGCGTTGTCTTTTTTCCCAAGTCTAATCTAAGCTAACCAAAAATGTAACTTTTTTAACTTAAAAATCATCAAGTTGGTATATACAAAATCACTACTAATTGTATGGAGGAGAGATAACCTCAAAACGGCACCGCACCGAAATGCGCTCGCTGACCGCTGCCGCGGCCGTCTCGCGTTGTCTTTGTTTCATAAGTTTGACCTAACTTAACCGAACCAAACCACGGTCGGCGTGCGCGATGCATTATATAAGTAACGAATCTAATATATTAAAATTCAACTGCAAACAAAAAACGAAAATATTAATTAAATAAAAAAGATATATTAGACATGGGTGACTGTTTAGACACTCGCAGTATTCTAGGATATGACACTTCATGGTCACATTTAACATATAAAATAATAATATCAAAACAAATACTAATAAACAACCAAGAAAACCTAAGTTAAAGTTTGTTCTAAGATTTTCAAAAGTATAGCTACAAACGTGTTAATAAAATAATAAACCTAAGTGCAATGAGCGCTGCCAAAAGCTACAATGGGCGACCCGGAGTTAATAACTTTCAATAAATAGTAAAACGGGCAATAAAACCCTTTTGTTTTGTTCCTGACATTCCCTTTCAAATAAAAGTGAAATCACCCAACGGTCATTAGAACTGTGCTGTAACATAGACGCGGAGAGGATTGTGTATAATTTTTGTATTTTTTAGATAATTAGGTCAAATATTAAGGAACTATTTTTTTTATGATTTAAAACGAGAATCGAGTGCAAAGTGTCCTCCAGAAACATTGCTACTGTCTGAACAGTCACCTAGTATAATTTTAGAAACTCGTGTAATGTAATTTATGGATACCGTCAACCTGTTATCACCTTGAAGATATACCGTGTTATTACAAAAAAGTTAAATACGTATTGGATACTTGCTTTAAAAAAGTTTGGGATCTTTCGTATTAAATGCACCGCGCTCGCCGAACGTTCGACATCTTGCTCTTTTATATCGTTTTGGTTAGGTTAGGTTCGATGTGCGAAAAAGGATAACGCGAGCTTGTCCCGGCAGCCGTCGGCGAGCGCGGTGCATTTAATACTAAAGTACCCAAACTTTTTTTAAAGCAATTATTCAATACGTATTTAACTTTTTCGTATAAAACACGGATATATTCAATTAATAATAATTTTTAAATAGTAACTCTATTACTTATAATTTACAAACAAATGTTTGGCTCTGTATTCCGTCTTTGGATTTGAAAGCCAATAAAGAATAATGCCTATATACAAATATATTTAGCATATCAACTAACATCTCATAACATTCTATAAACAATATACATTCAAATGTACAATAATATACAAACATTATTATAAAAATTACATCTGATTTGTATTTGACTTATTTACTTTTTCAACAATAAATGTTCAAACATTTGGAATCCAATCGGATAAAAACATTTCAGAATATAATTGACAACATATATGTTATCGTCGGCGCAAATGGCTACTGTTTTGTTGTCACTGCTGCCGCTATTATTACGTTATACGTTTAGTTTCGTTGTTGCGTTTTATTCGACATAGTTTTCATTCATAAACAAATTATTTTATACCTCAACACCTCTCACTTATAAAGTCCAATTGCATTTGAAAAAGTTTACAATACAGTCAAATAACAATACACTGACAAATATTTGAAAATCGTAATGTTACATAAATATTAATGAGGAGTGTTGCCAAAAAACAGTATGAATTTTTACTTTTTTTTTTCTCGCACTGACTATGCTATTGACCTAGCAAGGTCTTAACAGCTTCACCGGACTACTAATTTTTTACTTATTTACAATAACTTAAAATTTATACATTGTAATAGAACACAAATTCATTTCGTATAGAATATAATATTATGCGAAAAAAGAACATTGCCAAAATATTATTATTATTATTGCCAATAGTACTTATAAGCAATTAATTGCAGGAATCCCAAATAACGTTTATTTGTATTTATTTTCAGGCATAATTGCATATTTCTGTAGTTAGACTCTTCAACACATCTCATCTCACTTTTAAGTATCATGGTTTAATAATGCTTGCCTAATTTTGTTACCATAAAAAATGTAGCCAAACAGCTATGAATGTGTTGTAGCAGCTGTCCTTTAGGCTATGCGCACAAATATTAAACATATAGAACATATTACAAAGTTTTTATAACTTGGCAGTGGATTACTTTAACAGTTGAATGTTTTTGTTAACTATTATTTTTTGTAAACTTCATAAATGTATAAAGGTGCTCACCAAAGCTATATCATCAACAATAACAAGCGAAAATATGTATTGTAAAATTTTGTACTCTATTTTATATTGTAGTTTATGAATTGGTTCTTAATTTTAAAATATTTTTTGTACACAATTTTTGGATAATATACAATATATGTTCCTATATAATTGATATATAGAAACCGAAGACACACAGTCTTGGTTAAAAGTAGCCGTCAAAACCGACCGCAAAAACATCCTAATATACACACGTGGTTATAATATGCGATAAACTTTTTTTTTGCAAATTCAACCTTACCTGAATGATTTAAAGTTGATATAACAAAGACAAATCCAAAATTATGCACTCATTTTTGTGTGCCGGTTGTGAGACATTATGTGTGCATCTTGGGTTTTTGTATATCAACGTAATTGATGATAAAATTTTGTAAAATATGATTGGAATCATTTCATTTTTTTATATATTGTCAAATAGGGTTTTGCTTTTAGCTATCAGAATTTATATGTAACATAATATTTATACGCAATAAGTAGAAGTGCTTTCTGTCAGTCGAACTAAATAAAAGTGTTATCAAATATAAATAGATGTGCTTTCTGTCAGTCGAACTGAATAAAAGTGTTATTAAATCAAAATAGATGTGCTTTCTGCCAGTCGAACTAATTAAAATCGTTATCAAATCAAAATAGATGTGCTTTCTGTCAGTGGAATCAAATAAAAGTGTTATCAAATCAAAATAGATATGATTTCTGTCAGTCAAACCAAACAAAAGTGTTATCAAATTTCTAAATAAGGCAAATTCTCCATTGACATTACAATTACAATAAAATTGACATTAAAATACATTCGAAACAAAGAAAAATATTATATTAATTAGGTAAATTACTGAACTTTTTGTTGAATACATTTGATAGCTTGTTTTTCTCGAAAATTTTTAAGCAAAATATAGGCGTATGAAGCAGAATACACTAATATTTTAACACTGATAACTTTTTGCTCACAAAATAGAAATCAACATTTCTGATTTTGGGTATATTACTTAAATTATAGCTGTTTCTCTTTTTTATAGTAGGATTACATTGCACCTAACAGTAAGCATAGCATAATTCAATAATAAAGGTGGCCACCAAGCAAACCACTGTAACAGACTAAATTTAAAATGATATTCTTCAAATCTTTTTGTTGATCCCCTCTTCTTTTAATTTGACAAAACATCTACATGCCACTGGCAGAATTGTGTACGTTTCCACAGGGGATATGGAGTAAAACAAAAATATGAGTGCGTGTAACCGTCACACACAATTGAAGTAAAACTTCCTTGGCGTTATAAGAGATGGCGATTAAATAAAAAATAAATATATCACATGAGAATTTAAAATGGAATTTATTGATGATTTAACACTAGTAATATATACATTTATTATCGTCGACCGGGTGTAAGGGGTGTCAAATAACATCTAAGAATTGAGACATCCAAGCCAACCTCACCTGCACGTGGTGCACCCTGCTGAATAACGAACGAGGCAATGGCGATAGCGGGGTGGTAGGGTTTTACAGCCTGACTGGGTCGCAACCACCATGTATATGGCGAAAAAGCCCGTCATAGTGATTCGCTTTTGCGGGTTGCGTTTCGGGATCAGCCTGTGCATATCCAGCTTTTCGCAGGCCGGCATGACAGCGGCGACCGGCGATGGACAGTATGTACTCGTTGGTCGCCATTGTTTTTGGATTGTACTATGCTTACCATCAGGCATAGTGTAATCACTTTGCCGTGCTACTATAAAAAAAAAAAACTACATATTAAAAAAAAATTAATTACTAGTTCCGAATTAGCTGATAGATGGCACTACAGATAATAAAGCTTTGATTTAATTTGTTACTTACTCACATTGAAACGAGGTGGCAGCACGGTCGCGCGCCCATATATATATAATTAATTGTATTGTATGATTTTTATTATTATTGAATATAATATTTTTTTTCAAAAATTTTTGATTCAGTAGTTTATAAACTATTTATTGACAAAATCAAAAATAGTTAAAAACCGGATGCTACAGAAACGTGACGCCATATTGCCGTAACGGACTTCCGTTGCATTGTCGTCCAGTTACCTCCTAGCCGCGCCTCAAGAAGTTTTACTTCAAGTAGAAAAGATATTCTTGACAAAATATACTAGGTACAGAACAGTAACAGAAGAGACTTGTAAATAAAGATTGTAATGTTTCTTATTAACTACAATATTTTCACTTTTTTTTGGCAACAAAACTTCTAGTAGATTATTACTGTCATTGTCGAGTAGGTAAAAATATTACAAGATTTTTTTGTGATTATTCCAAAGAACTAACAAGATGGTGGCACCCTTGTTAGAACTTTATAGGGAGTTTTTTTTGCATTTGCAGGTCAAAATCGATGCCCCATAGTATTATTTCCCATTCATTTCACTTGTGCACGACAACCAAACTATATTACGTAAAACACCACCAAAATTACCAAATATAGAGCCAACGAATACAAGATTATGAATAAAATTCACTACATGGCATTCCAAGATCCCGCAAAAGCCTCAAACTTCAGTTTAATTTTTATTTATTTAAAACTTTGCGTTTTTATCCACAATTCAGCCAGTATCATGTGGTGGATATAATAATCCAAGTGATAAAAACTTTAATTAATGGTAAGTACAATGTGATCCAAAAATTACACCGAATTCCAAAACAAGAAAAAGAGACACAGTGACAGACTTATCAGCATAATATGGTTGTGACGCCATAGGATACAGAATTCTATCACTCTGCTATATACATTGTATAATCCAGTAACGTAACACGTGTGTTACTGTGGTGTTTGTTACATCTAATAAATGGTGATTTGATTTCATCATTAGAAATAATTAACGTATCTATTTTATTTATCAAACATAAAAATAAATTGTCGAGTGTTTGTAGACCCATCACTTCAGAATGGCTGCATCTATTTGGCTAATTCTTTATTTTGTGTTTATAATTGTCAGGACATGGTTTTTATGAAAAAAAAATCTTGTGGAAAAGTCAAAAATTTAGATTAAAAATCTCCATTTAAAAAAGTGAGTGACGCAGAAGCCAGTAGAAGGATCTTCAATAATATTGACAAGATATACATATTTACGATTAGTTGCATTTTATTTTGTTTAAATCAAATTTAAATTTCTTGTTGATTTATTTTCGTTGGAATTAATTAAAACTTATATGACAATGGCAGAATTGTGTTTCACAGGATCACAAGCGAAAAAAAAGGTTGTGTTGCCAGCTAGTGTTATCATAAATACCATCATGCCTAAATCACCATTTCCTTAATTCCAATTGACATAATATTTACATATGTATATTACTTCAGTGCTGATAAATAAATTATATTATTACCTTATATTCATTACAACTCACTCACAAATAACAAACTATTTAACATTAACTATGACCTCAGTCTCTTTGGTATTTTCTTTATAGTTGTTTTTGACATGAGAACCTTTTTTCTTTTCGGTTGTTTACAAACATAATCGTCTTTGTCTGATGCTGTACCTGAAAATTAAATATCCTAGATAAGATATTTTAACTTGGAACACTTTGTTTACTGCAAATAGTGTAATCTAGTACTAGTACTCTAGAGTAATCTACAATCTAGTAATCCCTAAGTTACAGTAAGTCCTTACATATGAAATAAGTGTCTTATATCAAAAAAGGAAAAAAAAAATTATATATTTAATCAATCCAGGTATGTACCATTATTATCTATGTATTTTCGATATTTCATAGATAGTTTATTGAAACCATAGCTGAAAAAATTTTTGGTACATAACAGGTCTGGATTCGATCCTGTAGAGATTGATTTCTCCACCGGCCCAACTATGACTAGGAACCTAATATTGATCAGTACATAAGACCTTCGAAAATAGATTGAAAACAATAAAAATAAATCTTTAATATAAGGTAAATAACTACAGGCTCAAAACATTGACAAAAAAAAGGTTAAATAATTAGTTAAGCAAAGAGAATATGTTAACAAATCTATATTTATGACAAATCTAATGACAGTTGGAACAAATTATGGATGCTTATAAAAGAGAATAAAAATAATTCTGATAATATTTTAAAGAAGAAAATTTATGTGACTGTTTTGTACTCATTACCTAAAAACTACTAAGTTTTTTATGAAACTTTACAGACATACAGCTTCTCCATCTGTGTAACACATATAACTGGCCAAAATATAATGAAGTGTCCAGTAAATTGAAAAAAAAATCATGTCACTATGTGTCACTTTGGAGTACTCTATGGCTCTTTAATAAACTAAACTGATCACAAAAATACAATCACGTGATTAAACTTACAATCGTTCAGAAAATTAGTATGGTTTACTACCACTGTGTAGGCCTGTAAGAGACCTGCATTGTTCTGGTTTGCATAAGAAAAGAATTTCAGTGCAAATCATGTTACAAGTTCTGACTAGGAATAACAAATCAGCTATGACAAAAAACTACGTACTCAGTTTTCCCGAGTCTTGGTCATTCTGCTTCTTTTTTTCTTCTTCATGCCACTTGACATGTTTTACCAATGAGAACAGATATTTGAAACTCTGCGAGCATTTAGCACAAGCGTACATCATTTCATTTTTCTTCTCTGAACCATCATTCGGTTTTGTTAATAAAGGGTCTTCCTGCATTTTATCACCACGTTTAATGACACCACCAGGTAATATTTCTAAAGTAGGCCAGCTACCTCTTGGAATAACTTTTGGTTCTGTTTTCACTTTTACTTCCTGAAATTATAAATATAACCTTAGTTAGAAGTAGCTATGTAATGTGAAGGATACCAGTAATGCCTGCAATTTTCTCTTAGTGAAGTTACAAGCCTTATTTATCATAAAGTGTCACCTGATGGCAAGTTATAGTAAAACTGTAGTTCAACTTCAACATTTAAATAATGGCATCTCATAGAAACTAATCATGCCAGTGTCAAGTTAGTCATGGGAGAGTCACTTTATAGGTAGTATTAAATATTAATTGTATAATTTTGCTCTTCCAGATTAGGCTAGTGTAATATCCAAGGACAAATACAATAGATATCTTGCTTAAATAAATAAATATAAATTTACATAATAATTAGTGTTTGTAATGTCAAAGTGACCAGAGTATAGACAAACGGAGAAAACACATCTAAAAGCAAAGATTTAAAATCAGAAGGACGGGGTATACTGACAGGCAAAATATCATACAATGAAAATACTAGATCAGGACAATTGAAAAAGATATGTTCTAGAGTGCCTTCGTCTAGCCCACATTCACATATTGAGTTGTCTCTGATTCTGAGCTGTGCAAGATGGACTGGAGAGCACACGTGACCTATCCTCAGTCTACAGATAGTAGATGCAGCAAATTTACAACAGTCACGATACTTATAGAGCCATGGCTTACTCGGGATATTATCTTGAATGGAAGCATATGATTTGCCATTAATTTGTTTGGATACACTCCAGTTTGAAGAGTTTGAAGTCCATGATGCGAACAGGTCAGTTTTGGCTACAGAGCATAAATCCTGAACATAGGTTTTGTAGTGGTAAAAAATATCCAGTCCAGATAGCTTCCTTAGCAAGAAGATCAGCAGATTCATTACCCTGGATCCCACTATGTTATTATAGGAATAATAAACAATATACGTAAAAATAATTACATTTATGTATGTGTATATAATTATATGTATCCATCTTCGATCAACAATAAGTAGATAACGGGTCAGCGTGAAAAATATGTCTCGGTAAATAACAGCTCACTTGAAATGTGTGCTCTTATTTTGTTTAGTTTGTTTGAAACACAGTCAATTTAATGTCCGTAACTTTAGACTATTCCCCCGAGGACTGCATTTTCTGTTTTCTTTTTTCAGGATTCATGGTTCCAAGTTTTCTCAGTAATAGTAATATAATATTAGATATAATAAACCATTATAAAAATATAAAATATGAAAACTTATAATAGAAAAATAAATGCAAATAAAATGACATGGCAATTTTGTCAATGTTAATCTAACTCCATATATGGTATTTTTTTATTTACTATTTATATTGCAATATGCAATTACTTTTTACCTAGGACTGTAATGGCAAGGTCTTTATATAACTAACATAGGTATTTTTATTAAAATATAGGCAAAATATTAAAAAAACAACAAAGATAAAGGCTTGGCATTAGAACATCGCATCATGAATTTGGGGTTGTTAGGGGTTGTTTTTTGTAGGGGTTGGTTACCCCTTTCAAAAGACACCCCCCTCAACCTGCAGAGACGCGTAGTTTTTTTTTAATATGTGTTTGAAGTTATGTGTAACAGAATGTGATTTTTCCTTCAGATGCGGATTTTTAAGGTTTATAATACTATAATTTTGTTATTTTATACATATTTATTGTTGTTTTATAATTGTTCACTATAATTTCAGAAAAAAAATCCAATATACATTATTTGTATGACGAAAAATGGAACGTTTTCCAGTTCTTGTATTTTTTGTTTTATTTTTACGGTATATTTAATTCAAAAGTCAACTGTCTCAATCCTAGAAAAAAATATAATATAAGTTATTTGTATGATCATGAGTCCTCTTCACACATAACACAGGTGAGCAAGCGCAGCGAGCGAACGAACTGGTCCAAGCAAATCCGACTAAGTCACGTTAGGTTAATAGAGGAACAGGGCGGGAGCGAAGCGTAGCTACGCTACTATTCTATACTAGTTTTCTATGTAGGTTAGAATTGCGAACACATATCAAATTCCTTGTTGTTTTATATTAAAATATTAAATATTTTTTTAACCACTATGAGCTTAAATGTGAAATATTTGAGTGAAAAATGAGGACAGATGTTTATTGAAAAATAATTTATTTTTTGTTCTCAAGATTTATGCTGTTCCATCAATAATTCATTCCTTACTACCTAGATATACATAGTTTCATACAAGTTATTATTTTCTTAGTTGAAAACTCAACCTTTCTTTAGTACTGTTACAAGAGTTTAAAATACTTAAAATTAATTTTTTTCCACAAAATTTACATTTTTTCTGCAATAATTTTGTGCTCTACTTATATATAGACATAGTATTGTACAAACTGTTAAATTTAAATTAAAAGATCACCATGTTGTTAATATACAAAATTACCAATGATTGTTCGGAAGCGACATAATCTCAAAACTTTGATCATGAATATCTCAGTAACTATAACTTTCCGCGGCGGGGGAGTGGTTTAGAGGGGTAGTCAGCCCCTCCCCCACCCCTTTCACCCCCCTCAACCATAATTTCAGGATGCGAATTTCTAATGCAGCCCCGGTTTTAATTTTAATTACACTAATAGCCGGACATGAATAGATATATAATAATTTGGTAAAAGACTGTATTATGTTTTATTGTGGCAGCACTTACAGTTGGTGTCTCATACAAGGGATCTAACACGTCTGGAACTATAAGCTCTGCATCGCTTCCGTTGTCAACGACATCCTCTGATTGTATTGACACCATACTTCCAATGTTCGAGTCCTCATCGTTGACAACACAGTCGTTATTATTAAACACGATATTGCTAATAACACAAGTCTCTATCAATTCACGGGAAGGCTGCACGTCTTCCATACGCACCAGTCGCACATTCAACAAATCTTCGCTCTCCAGAGCGTTAGACGACATAGTTATAAAAACATTGAGGAACTAATATAAAATAACGTTTTAATGTAACGGAAACAGCTTTCTGATTACATTCGGTGTGTTGGTAACGTTTTCTTTGTAAAGCAGTAATTACAATATTGTTTTGTCTTGCCAAAGCTCAATTCGCAAGTGAGCTGTCAGTATGTCAAAGTCACATGTCATTTTTTTCAACAGGTGTGCCACAGAATGTAAAAGTTGACTGTGGAGGTTACATATAAAGTGTACGGTATACCTATAAATATGGGCTATGCTTTTCTAAATAGTGTCCTAGTAGCGTTATATAAAATGATGTTATGTTGTAATAGTTTCTTGTTATTACTCAATCAACGATGATTTAAAGAGAATTAATTACTTTTATTTATTTTAATTGGAAATTCGACAGGTAATACGTATACTACACGCATTATAATAAAAAAGGAATCTTTCTTGACATTTTTGTAATTTTTATTTGTAGTAAAATAATAATGGGTTACTTGACCTTATATTTTGAATTAAGATTGTAGTTGACATATTCTGTTATATAGTTCAATAATGTAAATGTAGTATGAAAATAATATCACTGAATATTAAGTGTAATCGATCGAAACAACGATGTATGTAACTATTAATTGCACTGCATAAATTAATATAATTTAGCGTGTGAATACCACGGAAAAAAGAGAATATTCCATGGTGAATACTCTTGATTCTAATAATAAACAAACATAGTTTTGTAATAACTCTTTTATACGACAACGCCTTCGATTAGTTATTGTTGATCGAAGGGCAACGCTTTATAATAGTACCCGAAAATTAGTTCTAGTAAGAAGATCTACCCATTAATAGTGGTTTTAATGTACTACCATGGAATAAAAGAAATGAACTTACTATTAGACGGTTATATACAATTATCTATACTAATATTATAAAGAGGTAAAGTTTGTGACGTTTTAGGGGGTAATCTCAGGAACTACTGGTCTGATTTGAAAAATTCTTTTAGTATTATATAGCTCATTTATTGAGAAAGGTTATCATCGCGCTAAGACCAATAGGAGCGGAGCACCAATGAAGAGTGTTTCAAAATCGGATTTTTTTTCCTCTTCTGAGGTTCCGTGACGTGATAGCGTTAACCCAAAATAACTATTCCACGTAAACGAAGTTGCGGGCAGAGTCTAGTATTTTATAAATTCCAATATTAAATGCCTAAATTTTAAATTTATTGGAAACTAATGACGTCAAATATTGCTATACTTTCAAACTTTTCATTCTTGTCCGCATTCAACCACTGTGAACATCAATCAACAATAACAGTAGAACATCGCCACTTAAGTATCGCCAAATGAAGACTTCTGTTGTTTGAGTTACCACAGAAAAATATTTATTGAGGCAACATTTTTCATATACTTACATTAAAAATATCTTTTTGCTTGCGTTAATGTAGACCTATTTCTCAACAGCAGTCCGTTTCGAAGTTATACTTCTTTTGGCGCGTTAGGGAAAAATGATGAGAGTAAATTCTTACGATGCGTGCGCACACCGTCACGAAAAACCGACACCCTGAAGTTAGCTATAGTCAACATTTCATTTCTTTGCATTTGTTGTTTGTATTTCTTTGTATTAAAACTTTCAATGTATTAAATACTTTTTTTCTATTGTTAGTGTCGTTTTTTCTACAAACGTAGAATAAGGCAAATGATAAAATTTTTGAAAAGATTTATATCTTGTTACGCCAAACAAGTATAACTTCTAACGCATGTACGTACGCATAAGTACGAACCCACTTTTATTTTCTTCTGCTTGAGAACACGCTGTCGTTAGCTATGAAAAAAAATACAGAGGATATATAAAAAATATAGAGGAGGAAGACGTACTTAACCATAGTTAAGACTGTACTTAGTTAATATATATATATATATCTGTCTATCTATCTATATATCTATACTAATATATAAAGCTGAAGAGTTTGTTTGTTTGTTTGGTTGAACGCTATGATCTCAGGAACTACCAGTCTGATTTGAGAAAGTCTTTCGGTTTTAGATAGTTCATTTATCGAGGAAGGCTATAGGCTATATATCATCACGCTAAGATCAATAGAAGCAGAGCAACAATGAAGAATGTTTCAAAATCGGGCACTTTTTTTGCTTTTGAGCGATTACGTTATTATTATATACGTTGCCATGGTAACGTAGTATGTAGTAGTAATAATATTCGTCCAATAGGACAGGCGAAGGAATTAATCCATACTGCCAATTCTGAAGTTATGTAGTAAGTATCAAAGCTAAAATTTTCAAAGTTTTTTTTTCCTATTCAAATAGTTCATAGGCGAAGGAATTAATCCATACTGCCAATTCTGAAGTTATGTGGTAAGTATCAACGCTAACATTTTCAAAGTTTATTTTGTTTTCGTATTCAAAATTTTATACTACTTTTATTTCCAATTTTTTATTTGTTCTATATTACGTATTATAAAAATAAAGTTTGTGTATGTACAATTAAAATAACAACTTTTTGATGAATGGATATGGCTACAAATGACCAAAAAAAACTTTTTTTATACTTTGTCTATATTTTTATATTATTATATTTTGTCTGTTTGTTTGTTTGTCCTGGGTAATTTCCAAAACGACTGGACCTATTTTAACGGGAATTTTACTTTTTACTGCCAGATAACCGAAATTATAGCGGTTGACATATTCTACTTTATTTGTCCGCGGCTTCGTCCGCATTACTTTGGGCCGATTTTCACGGGGTATTTACTGGTAGATAACAGACCTTAAAAAAGTAATTAATAATCTCAGGAACTACCAGTCCGATTTGAGAAAATCCTTCGGTTTTAAATAACTCATTTATCGAGGAAGGCTACAGGCTATATATCATCACGCTAAGACCAATAGAAGCAGAGCACCAATGAAGAACGTTTCAAAATCGGGCACTTTTTTCCTTTTGAGAGATTTCGTTAGTAGTAGTAATAATATTCGTTCAATAGGACAGGCGAAGGAATTAATCCATACTGCCAATTCTGAAGTTATGTAGTAAGTATCAAAGCTAACATTTTCAAAGTTTTTTTTTCCTATTCAAATAGTTCATAGGCGAAGGAATTAATCCATACTGCCAATTCTGAAGTTATGTAGTAAGTATCAAAGCTAACATTTTCAAAGTTTTTTTTTCCTATTCAAATAGTTCATAGGCGAAGGAATTAATCCATACTGCCAATTCTGAAGTTATGTAGTAAGTATCAAAGCTAACATTTTCAAAGTTTTTTTTTCCTATTCAAATAGTTCATAGGCGAAGGAATTAATCCATACTGCCAATTCTGAAGTTATGTAGTAAGTATCAAAGCTAACATTTTCAAAGTTTTTTTTTCCTATTCAAATAGTTCATAGGCGAAGGAATTAATCCATACTGCCAATTCTGAAGTTATGTAGTAAGTATCAAAGCTAACATTTTCAAAGTTTTTTTTTCCTATTCAAATAGTTCATAGGCGAAGGAATTAATCCATACTGCCAATTCTGAAGTTATGTGGTAAGTATCAACGCTAACATTTTCAAAGTTTATTTTGTTTTCGTATTCAAAATTTTATACTACTTTTATTTCCAATTTTTTATTTGTTCTATATTACGTATTATAAAAATAAAGTTTATGTGTGTACAATTAAAATAACAACTTTTTGATGAATGGATATGGCTACAAATGACCAAAAAAAACTTTTTTTATACTTTGTCTATATTTTTATATTAGTATATTTCTCTGTTTGTTTGTTTGTTGCGAGTAATCTCCAAAACGGCTGGACCTATATTTACGGGAATTTTACTTTTTACTGCCAGATAACCGAAATTATAGCGGTTGACATATTCTACTTTATTTGTCCGCGGCTTCGTCCGCATTACTTTGGGCCGATTTTCACGGGGTATTTACTGGTAGATAACAGACCTTAAAAAAGTAATTAATAATCTCAGGAACTACCAGTCCGATTTGAGAAAATCCTTCGGTTTTAAATAACTCATTTATCGAGGAAGGCTACAGGCTATATATCATCACGCTAAGACCAATAGAAGCAGAGCACCAATGAAGAACGTTTCAAAATCGGGCACTTTTTTCCTTTTGAGAGATTTCGTTAGTAGTAGTAATAATATTCGTTCAATAGGACAGGCGAAGGAATTAATCCATACTGCCAATTCTGAAGTTATGTGGTAAGTATCAAAGCTAACATTTTCAAAGTTTTTTTTTCCTATTCAAATAGTTCATAGGCGAAGGAATTAATCCATACTGCCAATTCTGAAGTTATGTGGTAAGTATCAACGCTAACATTTTCAAAGTTTATTTTGTTTTCGTATTCAAAATTTTATACTACTTTTATTTCCAATTTTTTATTTGTTCTATATTACGTATTATAAAAATAAAGTTTGTGTATGTACAATTAAAATAACAACTTTTTGATGAATGGATATGGCTACAAATGACCAAAAAAAACTTTTTTTATACTCAAATGACCAAAAAAAATTTTTTTCTTTATACTTTCTCTATATTTTTTTATTAGTATGTTTTCTCTGTTTGTTTGTTTCTTGCGGGTAATCTCCAAAACGGCTGGACCTATTCTAACGGGAATTTTACTTTTTACTGCCAGATAACCGAAATTATAGCGGTTGACATATTCTACTTTATTTGACCGCGGCTTCGTCCGCATTACTTTGGGCCGATTTTCACGGGGTATTTACTGGTAGATAACAGACCTTAAAAAAGTAATTAATAATCTCAGGAACTACCAGTCCGATTTGAGAAAATCCTTCGGTTTTAAATAACTCATTTATCGAGGAAGGCTACAGGCTATATATCATCAAAGTAACTTAGACTATTTTATTTTGTTAATCAAGACTTTGTCTGCAATATCGTACTATCTCCTAATTGGTTGGTCCGACTTTCACGGGGCTTTTGCGGGCAGATAACTAGCGGACCCGGAAGACGTTGTCGTGCCCCTATAATAAAATGAAAACCTTAACAAATTATACCTAAACCTTCCTCATGAATCTACTGGTGAAAACGGCGTAAAAATGATAGTTTTTGACTTTATCGCGAACAGATAAGCTGACAGAGGACTTTTTTTAACCGACTTCGAAAAAGGAGGAGGTTACTATGTTCGGTTGTATATATTTTTTTCATGCATGTTAATCGATATTTTAGTTATTGTCGATATACTTAAGTTATTCTTATACGTTGCTATAATAACTGAGTTATGTAGAAGCAAACGCAGTAAATAAAACAATATGGCCGCCAAATTGACCAAAAAGATGATATAATTCATATTACATACAAATATATGACTTTAAATTAGGTACATTTATTCTTGGAGTCAGTAAGGCACACGTCTCACGCAGTTGTAACATATTTTTAATATACATACGTAGCAGTCAATCACTACATAGTGTACCAATTCAAATAAAAAGAGAATCATTAAAATCGGTTCATAATTAACTAAAATATCGATTAACATGCATGAAAAAAATACATACAACCGAACATAGTAACCTCCTCCTTTTTCGAAGTCGGTTAAAAAAGTCCTCTGACAGCTTATCTGTTCGCAATAGTGTGTACATTACTGATACGCTTTTTCAAAAACATTTGTAACTTCGACACGAACGCCATCTACTGTAACATGTAATGTGTACATTAGATATATGAATATAATAGTATATCGAATGGGATGGGATTTATCATCAGCAACATAACTGAAACTTCAACCTACTATATACCAAACTCAATACTCACTAACACTATAAATATGTCAACCGCTATAATTTCGGTTATCTGGCAGCAAAAAGTAAAATTCCCGTTAAAATAGGTCCAGTCGTTTTGGAAATTACCCAGGACAAACAAACAAACAGACAAAATATAATAATATAAAAATATAGACAAAGTATAAAAAAAGTTTTTTTTGGTCATTTGTAGCCATATTCATTCATCAAAAAGTTGTTATTTTAATTGTACATACACAAACTTTATTTTTATAATACGTAATATAGAACAAATAAAAAAATTGAAAATAAAAGTAGTATAAAATTTTGAATACGAAAACAAAATAAACTTTGAAAATGTTAGCGTTGATACTTACCACATAACTTCAGAATTGGCAGTATGGATTAATTCCTTCGCCTATGAACTATTTGAATAGGAAAAAAAAACTTTGAAAATGTTAGCTTTGATACTTACTACATAACTTCAGAATTGGCAGTATGGATTAATTCCTTCGCCTGTCCTATTGGACGAATATTATTACTACTACTTACTACGTTACCATGGCAACGTATATAATAATAACGTAATCGCTCAAAAGCAAAAAAAGTGCCCGATTTTGAAACATTCTTCATTGGTGCTCTGCTTCTATTGATCTTAGCGTGATGATATATAGCCTATAGCCTTCCTCGATAAATGAACTATCTAAAACCGAAAGACTTTCTCAAATCAGACTGGTAGTTCCTGAGATCATAGCGTTCAACCAAACAAACAAACAAACAAACTCTTCAGCTTTATATATTAGTATAGATTAAAACAATAATAAGACTTTAATTTCAAAGTGTTTATTATCACTGAAATTATATTTCCCACATTTTTAAATTGCATAAAAATGAAACATTAAAATATAAAGTAAAAAACAAAAGACACAACACTGGTTTAATGTATATAGTAAATCTATGTTACAAAAGATCTAAATATCAAGTATTGGTAGGTACTCCGAGAGCGATGAAGAATAGTTATAATTTCATTCATGAACAGGGAAATACATTTGCATCAACGTCTCATAAATATCTACATCGATCTGCAGAAATGTGCAGAAAATTATTCTCTGCATATCTGGATTCTTTTCTAGAAATTTCCTAGCGGTACGTAGAGCAATGTGAGCAGCTAAACGATTAGGAAACCCATAGATACCCGTGGAAATACAGGGAAATGCAATTGACGACAACTGATACTCGTTTTGGTAGGCGAGGCACTTCTCGTAGCAAGATTGTAATTTTGTTGCTGAACCAGGCCAACTGTGTGGATCACATCTGAAAATGTGTTTAATCATTGAAATACTGCAGTTTTGGGACGAAATACATAGTACAATTTTTAATTTACTGATATAAGCTTTACAAACGACGATGGCTCAAAGGCTAGCATGTTCAGAAACGCACCTTTGGGTATGTCTATTTTGTAGGTGGTAGAGCCACGCTGAAGTTATTACTGGTTTCAGCATTAATGGGTCGGCACGCCCGGGGTAGTACCACCCTCCCACAGAAACACTCACGTGAAGTAACAGTGCTTGCATTGTTGCGTTTCATTCGGTTAGCGAGAGCGCCGGAGGACCACTTCCCCTCCCCTTCCCTTCCCTAAATTGAACGGCGGTGATCACTTAACATTAGGTGACCCACCATTTGATTGTATCCTATGATGTAAAAAAAATGTTTTTAAAACTGTTTTATATGTATACAAAAGTGCATTGTAGCCCAAAAAGAATATTTTGACAATTAATAACTTCATTTTTACCAAAGATAGTACCAAAGTAAGATACCAAAGTAGTTTTTCTTATCGATTCTGGAATTATTTATATGCCTAACTTATATTACAAGAGGCATTAATTCCAATAATACTTACATTTAGCAGGCAAATTATATCCGCTTGTTACTTTAGCTTCCCCTGTTGGACATCCTCCCAAAGTGTTGCATTCTTCCTGTAAGAAAAATAATATAATATCTGTTTTATTCAAATTGGTTACTCGGGATGATTTTGAAATGATCACTTAATAAATTAGGAAAAAGGAGGTACAAATATGTAATGGAAACTATATTCTAGTATATCTATACAAATAAATCAAATTGTAGTGTCTGTTTGTAAGGCCAATATTACAGCTTTTTACTAAATGGGTATATTTACATATCCCTTACTTACACAAAAAAAAAACAATTATTCAAGGTTTTTCTTTTATTGTAGCATGGCAAAATGACTGCACTATGCCTGATGGTAAGCACAGTACAATCCAAAAACAGTCGTGACCACAGAGTGACACTATATCCATCGCCGGTCGCCGCTGTCATGCCGGCCTGCGTAAAACTGGATATGCACAGGCTGATCCCGAAACGCGACCCGCAGAAACGTATCACTATGACAGGCTTTTTCGCCATATACATGGTGGTTGCGACCCAATCAGGCTGTGAATCCCTACCACCGCTTTCTGTTTTCCCTAATCACTGAAATGGTTGGACTAATATTGTATGGAACGTGGTATGTAGTTGAATATAAGGAGTAGCTTGGGTTACTCTTGTTTAAAAAATAAAATAACATGACTGACACATACAATCCAGAACCACAGGATTATATAATAATTATCTATACTAATATTATAAAAAAGAAGTTTGTTTATTTGTTTGAACACCCTAATCTCAGAAACAACTGGTTCGATTTGAAAAATTCTAGATAGTTCATTTATCGAGGATGGCTATACATTATATATCATGCTAAGACCAATAGGACCGGAGCACCAATGAAAAATATTTTAAAATCGTTTCTTTTTTCCTTTTGAGAGCTTCCAGCATGTTAGCCCAAAGTAACTATTACATCCAGACGAAGCTATCTATACAGAATATGCAAGCCTTGAGTAAATAACAATATTACAGAACATTCCTTAGTCTTAAGAAGTTTGTTGGTATGGTTTTGATTGCTTTCTATAGAATAACTTAGTTTCACATTATTTTAAGGATACATTAGGATCTAACAAATTGGTTCTATTAGCATTCTTATTAATAGCAAAATTTATTTATTGTAATACATTTGCATTTACTTTAATTGTGAAAATATCCCATATTTATCCACCAATTGATACAGGTTTAGCCGTACCTGCAACTTCGTCAGCATTGTATAATTTTTACAACAAAAAAAAACATGAAAGCAAAAGTATACTTTAGCTCATAAAATTTCCTTAGTCTTTTGTGATTATAAAAATAATTTCTTAAAATTTTAATAACCTCATATAAAATGTAGATTCAGTGATATTTTTTTATAGTTAAGGACCAAGCGGCTAAGAAATTAAACTATATTTTTTTAAATAAAAATCTTCACAGTAATTTTTGTGTAATGTGTGTAGAATGGGAGAACTCTATCATTTTATTTATATAGATAGATCAGAGGTGGCAAAACTCCTTGATAGGCGGAACTATTTTTTTTTATTTGAAATTATTTGTGAGCCTTGTATAAATACATATTTAAAAGGTATGCAAAAAAGGTTTGGGGTAGATGATTTAGGTGGTACGTAGTGTACCCCAATTGAGTAACTGCTCCTGTTGACTAAGGTCCTCACTATTGGGTTATTAAATTAAAAAGAGCAATTGTTGGCTTGCGTAGTTTTAATATCAATGTTCCCCATATCTACGACCTTTCGTGCCGGTCGCCGTCACCAGACTAGGCCCCCCTCGGCAGCTGCTCAAGCCTAGGTCCGTTCCCTCGGCGTGGAGCCCTTGAGTACGCTGCTCGCGCGATACAGTGACACAAAATCTTACATCACTGCGACAACATTACACATATCACCTCCACACACATGCACGCATACACGCTCACACATGCAAGTGGAAGGGTTTTATCTTTTTTCCCTTATCAAACTGAAATAGTTTAGAATATTATCCGATACGAAATATATATAAGAGTTGTTGAGGTATGTATGCTTGGTACACATATATGTTTCAACAACTCATATATGTATGAATAGTTAGCTTAGCTTAGGTTAGCTCACATAGGTCGCGAATTGCATGTATCAGGCAACAGCCAAAGCCGAGGTGTGCCGCGCACCCTTGAGCTAGTTGTCAAAATAAAATCGGCTGAGTGCCTTAAGCGCTCGCCATAGTAGTCCGGTGAAGCTGTTAAGACCTTGCTTGGTCAATAGCGTAGTCAGTTCGAAAAAAAAATAGGGTCGGCGTTCATACGTCGCGATCTCATATAATTATTTGCTTACCTTGCACTCTGCCTTACATGCCTACATTGTGTCCCTACAAAGGTATTAATTTTTTTTTAACAGAAATTATATTTAATGAAAACATCGTTGAAATAAAAAATATGTGTATTAGATTGAAACACATTTATATGAATTACTTCTCTTGATAATTCTTTAAAATTTGGTGAATAATTGATGTTGGTTAGTTAACACTCTTACTAATCCCAATGGTTCTAAGTTAGACATAAATGGTGGTGGTTAAAATCAACTTCAAATCTTTTGTTGTAATATCATTGGAGTTGTTCTTAATTTACATGACACTGATGTAATTGTGGAATTTTCCACAGAGGCCAAGAACAAATTAAAAAAAAAGTTAATACTGATGCTGGTTAGTTAATAGATTAGTTTTGGATTTCAGAAATTTAAAAATATTTCAAGTCTTTGAGATATATTTGTTGCCAGTAATTTAAAAGACATTTTTAAATACATAAGGAATGATAATAATTTTCAAATATAATAGTACGAAAATGAAAAGGGATCACTGTACATGTATCGACAGCTACAAGTAATCCTTCGAAGAGCTGCAGGTTTGCCACTCCTGATATAGATTATAGAGGGATATAGATATAGGATAAAGAATTATAAACCCAAACTAACATACAATCCTAATACAAAAAACACTAACCAAGAGTGCAATTTAATCTGTTACCTGCAGCAAAGGGCCAGCAGCACGATGAATAGCACCATCGACACCACCACCAGCTATAAGCCTAGAGTTTGCCGCATTTACAATTGCATCAATCTGGAAATTCATTTTTATTCATTATTATTACATTCCGTCTTGTATTCTCATTGTCAAAAATTTGCAGGACATAAGAAGATACAGGTGATAATTTTGTCTACAATATATATTTTCACAACGTTTTATTTCTGTATAAAAACATGAAAATATTCCTTTGTGGGACCATGTTGTTAAATTTAGTAGTAGCTAGAAAAATATATATTTATATTTAGAAAGACAGATATATTTGTAGATATATATAATATATAAAATTTTACTGAATTAATTTTGTGTACTAAATTAAACATTTAATAAATTTTAAGAATTTCAATTTGGACCTTCAATTGTAATTATTGATTTATATGATTCTTCTTGAGCGGACAAACATTAAAACAATCATCAAAAGGGCCTCTATTACATTTTAATCACTGTATTTTCCTTGACTGAAAAAGCTCAAACATATTTTCAAGCAAAAACTAGACAATTATTAATCTTATTTTGCTTTATAGATTTGCTAAAAGTTGATGTAGATAAGTACTGTAATAAAATAATTGCGGTGTTGTATTATACATATTTTTTACTAACTTAGGTATTTAAATCTATATTATAGATAGAAATTATGGGTTGGCATTAAAAATTCGCATCATGAATTTGGAGTTGTTAAGGGTTGTTGACCCTTTCAAAAGATGCACCCCTCGCCCTGCAGAGATGCATAATTTTTTTTAATATGTGTTTGAAGTTACTGTAATGGAATGTGATTTTTCTTTCAGATAGGCATTATTAGGGTTTATAATACTACAATTTTGTTGTTTTATAATCGTTCACTATTATTTTAGTAAACAAAAAATCAAACATAAATTATTTTTATGAAAAACAGAACATTATGGTTTCCATGACCTTATATTTTTTGTTTTATTTGGTTAAGGTCAATAGCGCAGTCAGATCGAGGAACAAAAAAAAAAGTTCATCTTCCATTCCATTTTAGGCAACCTGTCTTCTAGTAAACTATTACTGCCAATGTCAAGTGAGTATTGATATTACAAGTTTCTGGATATAAATGAACTAACAAGATGGTGGTCATCTTGTTAGAACTTTCCATAGAGTTTTTGTGGCATCCCAGAATTCATGGTCCGTGTTATTTCTTCCATTCACTTCACTTATTCACAATAAAAAAACACCACCAATTTTAAACAATATAGAGTCAATTAACACAAGATTATTAATAAAATATAAAATCCATTACATGACAAACCAAAAGCCCACCAAAAACTCTTTATACAAGTTATTATTTTTTTTAGTTGAAAATTCAACCTTTTGCTTTGCAAAATTACTGTAATATTCAGTACTGTAACAAAGAGCTTTAAAAACTTTAAATTATTTTTTTCCACAAAATTTACATTTTTCCAGCAATAATTTCTTGCTTTACTTATATATAGACATAATATTGTACAAACTGTTGAAATTAAATTTAAAAATCACCATGTTGTTAATATACAAAATTACCAATGATTGTTTTGAGGGGAAATAATCTCAAAACTTTGATCATGAATATCTCAGTCTCAGTGTAGTCAGCCCCCTACCCGGCCCCTCTCACCCCCTCAAACCATATTTCAAGATGCGATTTTCTAATGCAGGTGCATCAAAACAACTATCATCGTTGAATACAATATAAAATATCTAATTTACCTCTAACTTAGTTATATCACCTCGAAATATAGATATTTTCTCTGAAATCTCTTTATTTTTATTAAAATTCAAAGTTATCTTCTTGAACTCGTTGAGGTCATCCAGCGTATGTTTTTTTTCTTCTATTCCTTTATTTTTAATAACGTATCTACACCAAGGATCAACATCATCCAGTTTAACATAATCAGAATTTTTGTACGTTTTCCTTTTTTCTTCTAAAGATAGAGACAGGATTCGTTTCTTTTCTGATTTCCATGTGGCTTGAGTAGTCATCTTTAGGAGCGAATAGAAACAGTTTTGTTGAACACTTTTTTTATTACTGACACGAGAAAATTTGTAAATTATACTACGATAACCCGGTACCGGTGATAACATTTTTTTATTAGATTCTCCTAGGGACACGAAAAAAGTATCGTCACTTTGTGGTATCAAAAACATTTCATTTCGATATCGATACTTTACTACTCCATAGTTTCTAATCAATACTTTTACTCAATGACTACTTTTTGATAGGTATCGTATCAAATAAAATGCAGAAATTGCCTATTATTATATAAACTCGACATTACAGCTCATGTTTATGGTAACGACATCTAGTTCAATCGTACCAAAAACATAACATTGAGCTCAAAATCGATCTGTCCGGTCAGTTCTTATCATTTCTTTTATTCACTTCAATAATCAATCACTCCAGTAATAATATGTTGAATAATATATTGAATAGTAATCGAGTAATAATATGTTGAATAGCTTATTACAAAATATTATTTCTAAAGCAAGAAGTAACATGTCATACATTCAAAACTGCTATTCACCAATACGGTTCGATAAATTTCTATTTTTAGACGATAGTACGGAGAAGGAATGAGAACTTTAGTAAGTGCCTATAGTGATTTTTTATTAATATTTTTTTTTGTGACGTTATAGTTGCCTTTTATTATTATATTAAATTTATGTACCAACACCATAGGCTATATATCATTAAGCGTAGACCAATAGGAGCGGAGCAACAATGAAAAATGTTTTAAAATCAGGCTTTTTTCCATTTGAGAGATTCCGCTGCATCTTAGCCCAAAATAACTATTCCACACGTACAAAGTCGTGGGCGGAAGCTATTAACTAATTATATTATAAAGAGGTAAAATTTGTGAGGTTGTAGGGGGTAATCTCTGGGGAGTCGGAGAAAAAATGGTTGAACGAAAACATTTCTTACGAACGATGACAGATATATGATTGAGTTCTAGAAAATAGTTGAAGCTTGATAATGCCTATAACCGCCCAACGAAGTGGGCACGGGTCGGCTAGTAAGTAATAAAGTTACTATTTCAACATTATTATTATTACATAGATTATATCCTTGTTATTCTTCGATTGTTGATCGAAGGAGAAACCTAAAAAATTTTTTTAGTACATGTTCGATAACATATTGTAAATAACCATTAAATCTTATTAATTAAGGAACACAAGTTTTAAGCATTTTAAAAAAGGGTATAGTTTTAAACCCACGTGACTGGTTAAATTTGTTTTACATCGGCTTTAAATTAAATTTAAACAGATGTTCATATTGATTTACAAGTCACTCTGATCAGTATGAATTAATCCAAGGAAGAAAGATAATTTATTAATTAATAAGTATATAGATATACTTTAAAGATATTTTACTAAAATGAGTTATCCCGAATCCACTAGCAACGGCAAGTACACCAATGCATAAACTATAGAGTAATTCAATTTATAGTCATCTAGTACAGGTTTGCTGTAATACACAAGGATCAGGGTAACAACGTTGCTGGATACACATAATTTATAATTTTTATCTCTGACGTGTTTGAAAGATGCTCAATGCTGGTAACACTTTATTGTCAAACGAGATTTCTCCACGTAACGAGCGTGTTCATTGACTAAAATTTTCCGGAAAAAATAAATTATCATACCGGCAAGAGCAATGTCTGTTTAGGAAATTGATCATTAGGTATTGATCATTGTATTAAAATCTTATAAGGGAATATTAATTTTTCGTCAAGTAAGTGATACATTTCTTGTTATATGGAATTTGCTTTGACCGGCCTTTGTATCATTTTTTTTCCTTTGTGGATAGAATGAAGGCGTTGGGACTTCTTTTGGTACTAACTATAAGTAGTATCTCTGGCGTGGATAGGAATAATTTTAAAACTTGCGACCAGTCGGGGTTCTGCAAACGATTACGCCCATTCAAACCTGAAAAATCCGAATATAGTTTAAATTTAGACACTGTTCTCGTTCATGGGAATGTATTATCAGCTGAAGTGGTTACTGTTGACACAGGAGCAGAGAAACGTACCATTTTGGTAAGTCAAATTAATTGCTATAATGTTTATTATAAAAAAAACATCATAATTTTGGATTAGTGCCAAAATAGTTTTTATATGAAATTATTCTAAATAGAGTATGTTTAGGTATTGAGAAAAAGTTATAATTAGAGGAAGTTTACAAGTATACTTTGCAGTAGAATTGTTTTGTAGCCTACTGTAATATAAGTCTACTTGATTTGTTCCATTTTGAGTACTGTCGTTTGTAGTAACTGTTCGCAGGACTTAGTTCAAACAAAAAATTGTTTCAATGCTTAAAATATGAAGAATTTTTTATGATTTTTCTTCTCTAACTATGGTCAAACTATGCGCAAATTTGTTGTTTTTCCATTTACAACATTATAATGATGGTTCTTAACCATTGTTTAACCTGATTTGTGGTGTTAATGTTATAATCCATTCTTCATAGCTGTTTCCAGTCTTCTTTGTCTGGCATTAAAAAGGGGCTGATCAAATCGAAAGCGGTGATATTACAAAAAAATTAAATATGTATCGAATACTTGCTTTAAAAAGGATTTAAATATGAAAAGAAAGTTCTGAAAAATAATGGGAATTGATTCCAATTATGGAACAGATGTAACTCTGTAAATAATTCGATAGAAATTTGTTGGTAAACCTCCTTGGAATGATTTACAAATATATCATTTGAGGTATAAATTTCACATACTCTGTATGTGAAATTAATGTATACTTTGTATACTCTATGCTTTGAAAAAATAATGGTGCCCTGTGTTATTAATGTGGTTTTTACTTTGTTTGTATCAACTGGTGATAAATCTTTGGGATCATGTTTAACCTTCATGTTATAGTTTGTTATTAGATAAGTTGTCAGATAGTGACTTTAATTCTTTATCCATAGTCTTGGGTTATTTGTCCTTATATCACTACATATCATAAAACTAAATACTCTGCCACTTCTGTCTGTCTGTCTGGGCGATAAGCTCAAAAACGACTAAATAGATTTTCATCTGGTTTACACCAATAGAAAAGTGATTCATATGAAAGGTATATTATTTGTCAATGTTATTAATTATCAAAGCAGGACAATGTGCGCCAGGCATGATAGTATTTTAATATTCATGGCTTTTTAATGTGAATAATGTATTTGGGGGAATGAAAGGGAGGGGGATAGGGATGGCAGGTGGGTCTCCGGTGCTCTCACTGACCACACAAAACGCAACAATACAAGCACTGTTACTTCACGTCTGTTTTCTCAGAAGCCATAAAAAGTCCCTGGAAACTTGTTATAACATTTCTACCATTTTGTTGGAATATTGAAGTAATCACAAGACACTATAATAATATTATCCACTTGATATTGCCAGTAATAGGCAGTCATAAATAGAATTTGAGGTTATTGTCGGAATAAAAAGATCTCCAGAATCTATTTCAGTTTCTTGACTGTTCCATTGTGTTATCAAAGTGTAGTGGACTCTATAGTGTGTTATTATAATTTACCCACTTCACAGCTTTACAAGATACTAGAAAATTGTATGGAACACATTGACAGATATAAAAAAAAAGACATCATGCAAGCCATATTTTTACTTTGAAAATGATGAAATGTCATGGAACTCTGCCATTTATATTTATTCAGGAATACATATGACAACAGTTTCACCTGTACAAACTACAAGCATGTTCTTAATATGTTTTTGTTGAATGTTTTTGTTGCTAATTTGCTGAGGCTGTAAAGTAGGCCCATTACAGTTATACGCTATAGGACTTCTATGCCCACAATCTGATAACATCTATACATATAATAAAAATGTAAATATAGCGTGTTTGAACTTTTTGTATTTTCGAGAAAAAAATTGTTGCAGGTGTCTAGGAATAATTAATAGAATACATTTCAATCATTTTTAGAAATGTCTGTCTGTCTGTTTGTATGAACACGTATCAATGATAAAGTATTGGGTTCAAAATAACCCTCTTAACAGGAGTAACTTAGTCTTTGTTTCATGAAAATCGGTCCACTCTATTGTCCACTCAAAAGTTATTGTAGTTATAATGATGACGCGGCGTAAGTTCGAGAGAAAAGTAGACAAGTAAATGGACTTCATAACTTCAGATGACTTTATTAATCACTGTTTTTTTACATAAGCATCCAGGCAGATGAAGTTTTTTTTTTTTTTTTTTACACAAGGGTGCACGCACACCTCGGCTTGGGCTGTTTCCTGGAAAAAGACACGTCTGTCCTAGCTAACTATTCTAAGCTATTCATACATATATACATTTGTGAACCATACAATCGAAATTGCATGATTCACAAATGAATACGTGTATATCGGATTGAAACGAACTTAAACTATTCGATTCAGTTCGATGAGGGAAAAAAAAACAAAACCCTCCCACCATGTGTATATATGTGCACGTGTGTGAGAGAGATGATCTCATATGTCTGTTCAAGTGATGTAGGTGAGTCACTGTATCGCGTAAATAATATCAAGAGGGCTCCGCGCGGGGACGACCTAGGCTCGAGATATTATTGAGAACCGCGAAGTGTGCGGGAGCTAATAGGGATCGATTACAAAAGCGTGGGCGCAACACGCATTTTATAAGATTGAATTTAAATTTACTAACGGTGACGGCACCGAAGTCTAAAAATAGACATAACAAAAATTATTATTATTGTTTGACGGTTATTTTTAGGGGAAGATAGACGTAAATACGCGATTTACTCTATCTTATTTGAGTTATTTATTTTTTTAACAGCTGCGCGCGCGAGCCTTTGTAGTGTAGCCGCGATGGCTGGAAATCTATGGATTGCCGTGACGGCACCTAGTAGCGGATTACGAGAGCACTCTTCGTACGCCGAGATCTCCGAGATCTCGTGGAAAATGAGTAGTTGACCTGCGTAGTCAATACTCGATAGGGAAAAGGAGTATGCGGGGTCATCCTGTGAAGGATTAGCCGCCGGAGGTTTGGGAGTGTGCTGGGACGCGGGTTTAGGAGCCCACGGGGCCTGAGGGGCCCGGTAGGGGCGGGGGGGCGCACTAGTCGTGGGTACGGACGCTGCCGGTGCACGAGACGTGCCCGGCAGGTTCGGGAAGGCCTCTCGAGACATGAGAGGCGGAGGTCGAGGACGGGCGGGGGCAGCGGCCGTCTTAGACGGCGACGCCTGCCTGGGGTATCGAGGGCGCTTTGTGCGCGGGGCGCGGGGACATCCGCGATAATTCGCGGTATGGCCCACGCCGCGGCACAGAACACAGCTCGGAGGGTCGGAGGCGTCTTTCGTGCGAGAACACTCCCTAGTGGAGTGGTCGCCGAGGCACTTAACGCACCTGGGTTTCAGGCGACAGTTTCGTGCGGAGTGTCCGTACACCTGGCAGTTGTGACACTGCGAGGGCACAGACGTTTTGCGCGGCGGCTCGACTATGACGCCGGAGAGGCCGCAAAGGGATGTAAGATTAAAAATCGCTTTCCCCTGAGGGGTGCGATCGAGGACAACGAGAACCATATCATATGGAGCCCTGGTGCGCGGAGAGCGCATACGATGAACCTCGCGAACAGGAATCTTCTGTTCCTTGAGGTCGTCTGAAATGTCGTCAGTCGGGAGTTCTGAGGGGACTCTACGGATCACAACCCGTAGTTTACGCTCCTCTTCGAGAGAGTGCGTGAAATAGCCCCACTGGTTGTCCCGAAGGAAACGAGTGAGGTTGCGATGGGCGGTGGACGTGGCTACCTTCACCTGAATACCTACAGCGGTATTCACGGCGGAGGTGTAAGGGATACCTGCCGTTTCCAGCAGGCTAGAAATCTCAACCCAAGACGCTTTGTCTTGGATCGTAACGGGGGGCGGTGGGCGGGGCTTCTTGCCCGAGACTGCGGAACCCGCGGCCACGGGCGAGTCGGGTCTAGAGGGCGCTGGTGTCGCCTTTGGCACTTTCGCGCCATTTGACGTTTGCGATCTTTTTAGAGGGCAATTTGTCCTCCGGATCGGAAGGTGAGTTCGGGCGCTTCTTGTTCTTGCGCGGTTTGCGGTGCGTGACGGTGGTGAAGCCATCGTCCGCAGCAGGGGTTTGCTCAGCCTGAGGGGCTTGCTCGGCAGGGGGATCCTGCTGAGCAGGAGGGTCTTGCTCCATGTCGGAGCCGGAGTCGGAGTCGGAGTCATCGCTATCGCGATCGGCTGGGATTGGGAAGTTGTTGGAAGCCTCGATCTTGGCATAGATCGAGGGAGCGGGCTTCGAGGAATGAGGGAGCTCGGTGCGACGCTTTGCAGCGTATGCATCGTAATCGTCTACGAGACGAGGACAGATAGCGGCTATGAAGCCGCGGATGCTAATGAGCTCAGTCTCTAAGAGACTGATCTCTTGTTCAGCGGCCATACCGGGGCCTGAGGAGGGGAGTGGGGCGGGGGAAGACATGTGAAACCTCCCTGCCAGAGGGGCAGGGGGGCGCGCCTTAATGAATTTAACGGACTATCCCGAGTCCGGATCAAAGGGAGCTGTTTAAAACTAAACAAAATAGGAAAACAACGCAAATAAGTACCTGAGCGAGACAGGGGAAAAATAACATAAGACTACTTAAATAAACAAACAATAAAAAGAAAATAAATCACTGAAGAATTAAAGAAATACGTAAATAAATAGATAAACAAAAGTGTAAATAAATAAATATACCAAGAAATAGATAAAGCAATTATTAATCACTGTTATTTTTACATAAAATTCCACACAGACCAACTCCTGGGCACTGCTAGTAATTAAATAAACTATACAAACTACTCTTGTTTTTCCTAATATAAGAAATTAATCCTTTTTATTGAAGACTATTGAATGTTATTTTAACATGATTTGTCTTCCTAACTATGCTAACTGTTATCACAAATGTGAAAGTGAGCTTTATTTATTTTTTACACTTTCATACCTTTACTGCTGAATTGGCTATAGTGAAATTTTGCATAGACATTCTAGCTTTAATTCATGATTTCGCTTGCATGATAGATTAAATTAAACACTCGAGAGCATTTTTTTTTCTTCTGGATGATAGGTTTGTCCTTTTCTGTGTCCCTGGTGGTAGAGTTAAGCTGAAGCTATTACTGGTTTCAGCATGAATGGGTCGGCTCGACCGGGGTAGTATCACGCTCTCACAGAAAACCGACGTGAAGTAACAGTGCTAGCATTGTTGCGAGTCAGTGAGAGTGCCAGGTGCCCACCTCTCCTCCCCTTCCCTTACTCCCCCTCTCCCCCAAGACAGGTTGTCAACGCACTTGTGTTGCAAGTGTCTATGGATGGTGGTGATAACTTAACATCAGGTGACCGAACTGTCCGTTTGCCTACTATGATATAAAAAAAAAATCCTGTATGCAAAATTTCATGATGATTAGTTTAGTAGTAAAGGCATGAATGTGAAATAAACAAACAAATTCACATTTATACTACTAGTAAGAATAGTCATGTTAGCTTATATATTTGAGTAATAGATTTATTTTTTCCACAGTGGCATTACACAATAAGGCTATCAGCTCTTGTGGATGGTACATTCCGAGTGGAATTAGATGAATCTGACCCACTGTATCCTAGGTACAGGACACAGTTAGCTCTAAACGGAGAACCCAAGCCTGACAGGTAAATATAATAGATTATGCTTTGAAAAAAAAAATCTCTGAAAGTGAAAATCTATACATAGTTCATAGAACAGTAAAACGATTTCATTCATCAAATTAAAACATTAAGTTAAGAATAATGAGGTACAATTACACATTTCTTAATAAAAATGGTCTTATATAAATTTCAGTGTTGATCTGTAATTATAAACAAAAGGTATTTGGTTGGTGTTTCGTTATCTTTTTAGTTTAGGTACCCCTGGTCTAAGGATACGTGTCGTTTGCAGCTCATCAGTTTTGCAATTTTTTTTCTTATATTAGAGCTTTGAAACCGAGAACTCACAGAAAACCGACGTGAGGTAACAGTGCTCGCATTCGGCAGTTCGGCCCCTCCCCTATTCCCTCCTTCCTCCCCCTCTCTCATTCCCCTTTCCCCCAAGCACGGGCTGGCAACGAACTTGCGACTCCCCTGGTGTTGCTAGTGTCTATGGACGGCGGTAATCACTTAACATCAGGTGACGCGCCGACTCGTTTGCCTCCTATTATATATAAAAAAATATCTAATTGGCAACCTTTTTGCGTGACGAAAAGTGACGGGGGTGAACACTGTATCGGTTAACGTGTTGAAAACACCGGTTCTCATGCGGTAATCGAAAGAAACGTCGGACGCGTTCAGTACTAGGATGGCTGACCGCCTGGGAAATATGAGTGACGTTGGCTTTTGTTGTATTTTTTAAAATTAAAATGTCAGAAAGTAAGTCACACCAAAGTTGTAAATATACAGTTATTTTTACGTATATATTTGGAGGTTAAGAGAGGGGAGGTCTAAAAAGATCATATTTTATGAACAAACCTTTTTGGTGGGGATTATATTACAGATCGAACAATCCACAATGACAATCGTATCTCTTTCAGCCTAAAACTTATCTCCAACGAGAACGGCAGACTGACTCTCGTCAATAGTCAAGGTCACAAGGTCGTCGTGACTGCTGAAGTTCCTGGACCGTTCCGGAGACGTTGCCGTCGTACTCAACGAGAACTCCCAGCTCCTGGTGGAGCCGCTGAGGGTGAGGAGAGAGAGAGTGGACGATGAGGATGGAAATGGGGAGAACGCTTTGGATGTCGTGAGTGTTGAGCTTCTTGTCTATGTCTCATTATATGTGTTGTTGCATTTCAAAATATGCTAAATTGAATTTTAGGTGTTCGGTATTTTATGTTATTTTTCAACATATTCAAAAATTTTTTTAAGACTGGTGCATACTGGTGCAGTTATGCATATAACTGTAAGTCTAAAATAATGTAAGAAATATAAGTCTCATAAAATGTTTGCATTAAAAGACATTCAACCATATGACCTAAGCGTGTACAATTAATTAATTATAATATAAAGAGGTAAAGTTTGTGATATTGTGAAGTTGTAGGGGGTAATCTCAGGAACTACTGGTCCAATTTGAAAAATTATTTCAGTGTTATGTAGCTCATTTATCGAGGAATGCTATAGGCTATATATCATCACGCTAAGAACAATAGAAGCGGAATACAATGAAGAATGTTTCAAAATCGGGTTTTTTTCCTTTTGAGAGCTGTAGGTGTGTTCGAGACAAAACTGAATTTATTGAATTTAATCGTCCACTAATAACGTTTAAGTTTATCGTTAAGAGATGGCGTTACAGTACAGATAGCTCGCGCTTTCATGTATTTAGAAAGCTCGCTGTATTTAACAACTGAACTGTCCAAAATTATAAAGGTGTTAGAGATCGTTAACGGTGAGTAGAATTTTAATATTATGAGGAATTAACACTACAGTGGACGTTACTTCGCACGTCCGCCTGGAATTGATTGACGCCTTATTCAAGCAAATATCAGGAACTAGTTTGTGTCCGTGAATTTGCTTGCGTGAATATGGTTTTGTGGTTTTTTGAAAAGTAGTAGTTTTATCCGCATTTTTATGGCCTTTCTAGTGTGATTTTTTAATTTTTCCTTGTTAAATTACCTTTGTTAATTTGTGTCTTTTCTGCTTATCCCCAATGGAAAGGGGTGGCTCGAGTATTATATAAGTACGAAAGGGGGAAGAGTTGTGTTTTGCTTATTTTTGATGGCATATGGGTGTGGTGGATTTGAATATTTATATCTCGTTTTTTTATACTCGTAAAATGCTTGTGAAATCTCTACATACATAAAAAATGGCGTGTACTACACCTGTAACGATAAACTCCAAAAGTATTGAAAGGATTTTCATGCGGTTTTTAATAAATAGATAAAGTGATTCCTGAGGAAGTTTTAGGTTTATAAATTGTCAAGGGTATTTTTTTATTATCAGGGCGGGACAAAGTCTGCCGGTCCCCCTAGTCTTTTATAAGTTATACTAATGACTACGTAAGCATATTAGAAAGGGGGAAAATTTTGCTTACTTTTGCTGGAAGGGGGGGGGGGACATCAGAAATGATTAAAATTATGTGGACGTAATATGTGAATAGAAGCTTAAATAGAACGCTAAGATTCAGTTCAGTCATTTCAAAGATTAGTCTAAACAAGTAGCAGACACTTTAATTTCATTGAAATATATATGGGTTTTGAATAATAAATTCTCAGTTTATCATCGTAATGTACTGAGCCGGTGTCGAAAAATGTGTTAAAATATAAAGTACCTAGCTCTGCCCGTGACTTCGATCATATAGAACCTGATTTACAAAACAGTGACAAGTACAGTCATCTGAATGTATTAAGTCTAATAACTATCTACTTTCTGTCATATTTAAGTAACGTCGTCATTAAAATGACAATAACTTTTGATGGACCGAACCGATTGTAATGAAACAAAGACTAAATGTTCAAATCAAATCAAATCAAATCAAAAATACTTTATTCAGTTTAGGCCCTAATAAGGCGCTTATGAACGTCAAAACTACCACCGGTTCGGAAAACAACCCAGTCACCGAGAAGAACCGGCAAGAAACTCGATTGGGTACATCTTTTTAACATATATATATCAAATACATTATACGTTACAATACCGTTTTTAGTGGATGCACAGAGAGGAGTCAATTCTAGACGTCACCATCGTTCACGTATTGATCCACTCTATAGTAGCCTTTCGACACTAAAACCCGCTTGACATGGTACTCGAAGATATGTGATATGGATATGAGATATGAAGATATGGTTTATCATGAAAGCAGTACTTTAGCAGTGATGTGTATACAAGCAAACAGACAGACAGATATTTCGAAAAATGATTGTAATATATTTTATTATGTATTCCTGGACACCTACAACTTTTTTTTTTTTTTACAAAATTCCTACAAAGTACAGGCACTTTAGATTTACATTCTATATTTTGATGTGAAACATCTATAGGCGCGGGTAAACCTGATTGTTGGTATGGTGAGACGTGGCGACGCAAAACACGAACTTTGCACTATTAACGAACTACTCAAAAACATTTGTAACCCTATCTGTATAAACATAAGATTCATATTGTTTTGTCGGCCACTCGTTATACTAGTGTTACGTGGTACGCGCTGACGACCTAGCGCCCTTTGATAAATGCCGCCTAACACACCGCGCCTGCGCCTAGTTGGATATTTTTTATTTAATATTTATGTATTAAAGTAAATAAACAGTCACTATTTTATTAAAGAAATTTATAATGTTTTATATTTTCATTATGCCATAGCTGATTCCTGTCATAATCGGTTTCTTTTAAGCATATAACCTATATAAAACAATTTCGATGTTTCACAACTGCCAGGCGTCCCGTGACGGCTCAATTTTTTATATATAGGTATAGATTATTGTTTTTGATTTTATTTCTCTTAATCTATTGTCCACATTACCTACATAATATACGTGAGGTCGTGGTCTGAGATGTCATTGATCTTACGCACTATCTCCCCTACGTGACTGATAAAGTGTATTTATCTAGACGTGACTCGACTGATGTAACGCGTCCGCTCGCACCATTGACCCTGCCCGTGGCATTCACGGGTTTGAAGCTTTTGCACGCTCGATTTCAACCTTTTATACTCTCGCTCGGCCGTAAAGTTGGGCTTGTTATCACGGTTTTTTATTATTATTAGCTTCACCTGTATGTTTGTAACCGACCCCTTTGAGCTCGATTTTGTCCTACTTTGAACGATCAGATTTAATTCAAACTTTGCACACCTGTCAAAGGTCGATAACAATGCATTAATCCGAAAAAAAAAACGTTAAAAAAATGTAACTAAAAAAATGAAAAATAAATAATAGTTTAAAAAACTAAAAAAAACACGCTTTCATAAAAAATCCAACTAAAAAAGAGAAAATAAAATTTCATAAATTTGGATTAAGAATAGTGTAAATTAGAAATAAATGTATATTTTTGTAAAAAGTGACAAAAAAAGTGTTTTTTTTTTTTAGTTTTTTTAAACTATTATTTTTATTTTTAAATTCATGAAGTAAATGTTAGGGTTCAGTTATTAAGTAAACAGAATTTTTGTAATTTCTTACTGACCCCTGTGAAGTGTCTTTGGTCAACCAAAGTAAGCAATGCTTATTCCCCTACTCCCATGTTTACGCAAATAGGTATATAAGCATTTGTTTATCTTTTTTGGTTTCTTTATGGATTCATGGGCAGCAGTTGATATGTCTAGAAATAAGGAATTTATAGTCTATAGAGGAATCTACTTATAGTGTTTGGCTGCTAGGGCGATGGTAGCCCAGCTTCATGACGATCCACGACATTGCCATTGATTAGTTATACTTTTTTTTTAAATCACGTTTTCAGGTATTACACCTATATAAATAAATATATGTAAAAAACAACCCATTATTTAAATACAATATTTCATCCAAATCGTTAGAGCAGTTTTCGAGATACACAAAATTAATTTTATATATCTACAAGAATTAATATCTAAAGGCTATTCTATGGTGGATCAATATATGAACGATTAAGACGTCTGAAAATGACGCCCCTCTCTGTGCATCCACTAATAACGAATGTAACTATTTATGTTTTATAAAAATATATAACATGAAGAGATAAACCAGATCGAGTTTCTTGCCGGTTCTTCTCGATGAGCGGGTTGTTTTTCGAACCGGTGGTAGCTTTGACGTTCATAAGCGCCTTCTCAGGGCCTAAATTTAATAAAGGATATTTTGAATTTCCCGTTCAATGTTATAGGTATTTAGTTATGCCCAATAAGTAAAACGAACGCCGTCCGCGCTGTAAGAATTTTATTTGCACTCGTAAAGATCAAAATTATACAGACTCATTATCGTGGAAATTACGTTATAGTCGAGCTTATACCTTATAATGAAGTGGTTGTAGTTCGCTTGTAGCATTCTTCTTTGCTTCACACCGTATTTACTATGACGACCGAAATAAAACTGTCCTCGGACTTTTTTTTTCTCGAACTGACTACGCTATTGACCTAGCAAGGTCTTAACAGCTTCACCGGACTACTAAGGCGAGCGCTTAAGGCACTCAGCCTATTTTATTTGGGCAACCGGCTCAAGAGTGCACGGCACACCTCGGCTTGGCTGTTGCCTGTTTCATGCAATTCGCGACCTATCTGATTTTCGATTTTCTGATTTCAGTTCGATACGGGAAAAAAAAAGAAAAACCCATTCACTTTTTATGTGTAAGCGTGCACGTGTGTGCAGGTGATATGTGTAGTGTTGTTGCAGTGATGTAATTTTGGTGTCACTGTATAGCGCGCTGTCCTCGGACGCCCCGTGATGCGCTTATATGTAAAAAAGAGGGTGGATGTTTCTGGAAGGCGGACGTCATTATTCGAGGGACTCGTCGGGATTTCAGACTTGTTGTTTTAAATTTTATTCTTTGCTCGCAATAGACGCACCGATAAGATATCATTGTCTGTGTTTCCGTTTCTCATAACTTGATTACTCATCCATTGTTTATTTGTAATAACAAGTTTGTTACAGTATATTTAGAAACTAGTGACCTGCCCCGATATGGGTACAGTATGTCAATGTGGTTAGTGTCCTACCGATTTATGTCCATATTTTGACATTTTAACATCTACAGTTCACTGAAGTCTTAGAATATTTGTAAGAATTTTCACACAAACAAATACCATGTTGCCCGTAATTTGAAATCTTTGATACCTTCCAAGAGATTCATTACAATTATATACTGTAAAGGTCGATTTTGATATACATTAAATGTAAATAGTTGGCGCCCAGTGGTCGACATTCGACCATAGTTCATTGATTTTTTAAAGTTTGAACTTTATTAGGCTTCTTTTGTCAAAGGATTATACTTCTATAATCAAAGGTTTTCATCATGACTTCGTAGTTATTTGCCACTCTTTTTTTTATTGAACATGAATTACAACAAACATTTATGATACAAAAAAACAGGCGGTTATATAAGGTGGTAAAGCTCTGAAATTCTAAGTAAATATAACTTAACAAAAATAAAGAAATTGATCGCAACTCATGACACAATTTTCAATTAATTTTACTCGACACCAAGTGGTATTTCTGAGTGATATTGAATTAAACGTAGTCTGTACAATATGAGAAATAGTGATATGCCCAGTATCATCGTTTGGAAAAGTAATATAAAGTGGATACGCAATAGAATCAAATGGTGAATCCAAAACAAAGATGTTTTTAATACCAACATTAACTTTTGAAAATGAAGTCATTTTTGTTCATAATTCATCATCAACTGTACTAAATATAATTGCGATATTATGTTGAACTGCATCATTGTAACCGCGGAGATCTAAGTCATGGATTACTTTCATGAGCAAAGAAATTTTCTTATTTTGATTTTACAAAGTATTTTTGGCTCATTTTTTTTAAATCGTCATTTGAAGTGAATTCACCATTAAAAAAAAAACTCAACATTAAAATACTAACATTGACTTTAGTAATATTGCTTTACTCTTATGACATCATGAAGCAAAGTGACATGAAGTGAAAGCAGTCCTGTCACATAAAAAAATTGACATTCAATAAGACCAAAGAGAATAATAATTATTTCAGTTGTTCCATAAATTTACAAAAGATAAATTATTTATCAATTAATTATTAATGTATATTATGAGTTTACATATTATATTATAACATTAACCTACAATTTGACCAGTTGATTTTAAAGGGCATGTAAGGCATGCAACGTTTGACTGACTGTTAAAAATATTAAAAAGGTAATTGGAACTTACGAATAAAATAATGGATATCAAAACATCTTTTTCATTTATATATGTTGTGTAAAATTTAAGAAGTAGTGTGAGTAATGTATATTTTAATTAATTTAATATGCTTGTAATTCATTTTATATAAAAAAAATAGCTTTCTGCCTTTCACCTTCATATAAACTTTAACTATGCTAAATTTCAAATTCATCCGTTGGCGCAATTCGCTTAAAAAGGGGTACAAAGTTTAGGCTTCACGTATTAATATATATGATGATGATATCATTGATTATACTTGGTAATTAAGATTCTGCATATTAATTATAAAATTTACATCAAAATATCTTTTAATTTGTAAATGTCATATTATGCATGCATATATATATTCCTCATAACACACATTTGTTTCTTTGTATCATAAATTATAGTGTCAATATCGAATGTTATGATGTATTTAGAATTAATAGTAGGTACACGTGATACGGTAAGGTCATATAGTTGAATGCCGTTTCATGCATACATTGTATGAGATTTTCGGTTATGCATAAACCAGTGTTACGCGAGCTCGGTTTTGTATTAATGTACTCGTTGCTTAAGGTTCTTTTTTTTACTTTGTTTATGGCAACCAATCTTTTAGATTATTACTGCCATTGTCAAGTAGTTAATAGTATTACAAGTTCTTCTTCCATTCCTTTTTCTTCATTTTTGGGAACCAGTCTTCTAGTTCTATTACTGCCATTGTCAAGTGAGTATCGATATTACAAGTTTCTTGATAAAATTTCAATGAACTAACAAGATGTTGGTCATCTTTATGCACAATAAACAAACTATATTACATAAAACACTACCGATTTTACACAATATAGAGTCCAGTACGCAACAATGCAAGCACTGTTACTTCACGTCGGTTTTCTGTGAGAGGGTGGTACTACCCCGGACGAGCCGATCCATTCATGCTGAAACCAGTAATAACTTCAGCGTGCCTCTACCACCTACGAAATTGTGAAATATCTAACACTAACTTGTGTAACATAATATGTACTGCAATGTCTACCTTTTTGAAAAATAAAAAAGGTATACATATTATTATAATAGTATTATTATTGCTATGACTAGCCGACCCGTGCCCACTTCGTTGGGCGGTAATAGGCATTATCAAGCTACAACTTTTTTCTAGAATTCAATCATATATCTCTCATCGTTAAGGCAGCGTTCGTAAGAAACGTTTTCGTTAAACCATTTTTACTGCGACTCCCCAGATATTACCTCTTACAACCTCACATGAAACCAACTACTGTCCGTGACTTCGTCCGCGTGGAATAGTTATTTAAAGCTGACACTAATATGCAACGGAAGCTCTCAAGAGGAAAAAAAACACGATTTTGAAACATTCTTCATTGGTCCTCCTATTAATTATAGCGTGATTATATATAGCTTATAGCCTTCCTCTATAAATGAGCTATCTAACACTGAAAGAATTTTTCAAATTGAACCAGTGGTTGCTAAAATTAGCGCGTTCATTCAAACAAACAAAACCTCAAGCTTTACAATATTAGTGTAGATGTATACTACGGTATTTGAATTGAATTATAATGTGATTAATGTGGAAGTGACAGAGGATTTCAATAAAACTAAATATAATTATCTGTTATATCTATTTACTTGTTTTATAGTCATGATTCTAAATAGCACCTACCTTGTTCTTACCTTTTAGTGCTTTTTTCAGTAGTCGGGTTATAATTTATAAAACTTTTTATTTTAACGTTTGTAGTTTTAATCTCTGATGCGATAACAAAGAGACGAGTGATATAATAGCGTGAGTAGTACATACCCATTAGAAAAACAATAACCTAATCAGAGAGTGTTCTGAGGAACTCTTTCATATGGTGCCCTTTACACCATTTCAAACACACACCTCCCGCCGTTGGCTAACTGCTCACCCCCATACCTTAAAAGCTTTTGACATCTGATAGACGAGAGAGGAAAAAGGAAATATATTGGTCCGATCCTATTTAGGTGGGATAAGAGTAAGAATCTGACGATGATGTAATGATAATACACTTCCTTTGAGGCTTAAACCCTTAAAAACTACCGAACTTCTCCACTATTCGATGAAGAATCTTTCGTAGATGAATATATGCTAGTTTTTTTTTTCAAATTAGATTGACACTTTACCATTTTTTTTATACATAATGAAGCGGAAGGTAATCAGTTAGTATTTCAAATTCATAACGATATCGCTCGATACGCTGTTCACAATGTGCGGAGTAAACCGAGGAAGTGCCTAGAAGTTGTTCAATAAATCGCATCAGTTAATTGAGGTGTTAAATTAATGGATTTTGGAACCCCCAGACGCTTTTCGTTAATCCCTTTTGTTTTGACTACACACGGAATTGGCGAAGAACACATAGATTTAATATTCTTTTACTAATATCATGTTCAAAAGTGAACTATAGTCATGTTTGAAGTCAAAATTTCTTTAGTCACGTTAAGTGGTTTTTAGTAGAAGAAAAGAAACTTTTAAGAAACGAGCGTATACTTCTATGAAAGGCCGGCAACGCACTTGTGACTCCCCTGGTGTTGCTAGTGTCTATGGACGGCGGTGATCACTTACCATCGGGTGACCCGTCTGTTCGTTTGCCTCCTATAATATAAAAAAAAAAACAATAAATCTACGAGACATGCCAAATTAAGAGTCAACTTTAGATAAAACTTGACATAATTTACATAATTACAATAATCGACCAATCTTATCGATTGACTTAGTGACCACAATTAATTAATTTCGAGGCCCCGGCAGCAAGGATAATTGCATAATTTGCGTTGTTTTGTAGTCATATAAGATGTAATCCTTTTTTAAATAACATCATCAACATTACCCTTATCCTCCCTAAGTAGTGTCGGCACAACATGTTTTCTTTTTACACTCTCTCCTGTCAAATGTCATCTCAGTATTCACATGTTGATGATGTTATTTAAAAAAGGATTACATCTTATATGACTACAAAACAACGCAAATTATGCAATTATCCTTGCTGCCGGGGCCTCGAAATTAATTAATTGTGGTCACTAAGTCAATCGATAAGATTGGTCGATTATTGTAATTATGTAAATTATGTCAAGTTTTATCTAAAGTTGACTCTTAATTTGGCATGTCTCGTAGATTTATTGTTTAACTAATGTGGACTGATAATTATCTATAATATAATAATAATAATATTATAAAGAGGTAGAGTTTGTGAATTTGTGAGTTTGTGACGTTGTAAGGGGTAATCTCAGGAACTACTGGTCCGATTTAAATAATTCTTACAGTTTTATATAGCTCATTTATCAGGGAAGGTTATAGGCTATATATCATCACGCTAAGACCCATAGGAGCGGAGCAGCAATGAATAATGTTGCAAAATCGAGGTATTTTTTTCCTTTTCAGAGCTTCCGCTGCGTTTTAACGCAAAATAACCATTCCACGCTTACGTATTACCGCCCAACGAAGTGGGCACGGGTCGGCTAGTTATCTATAATATATATACTTTAGTATACTATCCGTGTCATCACAAACATTTGTCTCGATGTTATGGAAATATTAAAATACGTATTTATACCTTAATTTGTGTTCTGTGCTCGGAGTGGTGAGAAAGTTTGTCGAGAACGTATAATAATACGTTTTAACTAGTTTTTTTGAACAATCTTAGTTTAAAAAAGGAAGCTCATAGGTGAACAAAGAGTGCTATTTGATACATCATTTTTGACCTTATTTCGAATATCATTACATAGTATAAAGCAAAGTCCTCTACCGCGACTGTCTGTATGTATGTTCATGATAAACTCAAAATTTACTGAACGGATCTTCATGCGGTTTTCACCGGTGCATAAAGTGATCCATGAGTAACATTTTGGTATATAATTTGTCAAGGATTTTTATATAATCAAGGCGGTACAACGTCTGCCGAGCCCGCTAGTACTATATAAAACTCAACATCGCACAAAAGGCAAATGCGCTCCGCGTACTTATTTCTTTGAACGGAAATTTTACAGTATTATATAATGAGATGCATTATTGTTACGCAATTTATAACAAACTAGCACATGCCCACGAATTCGTCCGCGAAAAAAAAACCCGATTTTGAAACAGTCTTCATTGTTGCTCCGTTCCTATTAGTCTTAGCGTGATGATATAAAGCCTATAGCCTTCCTAGATAAATCTATACTAGTACTAATATACTAATCTATACTAATAATAATATAATAATCTATACTAATATAATAAAGCTGAAGAGTTTGTTTGTTTGGTTGAACGCACTAATCTCAGGTACTACTGTTGCGATTTAAAAAAATCTTTCGGTTTTAGATAATAGCTCATTTATAAGGGAAGGTTATAGGCTATATATCATCACGCTAAGACCCATAGGAGCGGAGCACCAATGAAGAATGTTTCAAAATCGGGGTATTTTTTCTTCTTGTGAGCTTCCGCTGCGTGTTACCGTTAGCCCAAAGTAACTATTCCATGCGAACGAAGTCGCGGGCAGAGGCTAGTGAGCTATATAACACTGATTTTTTTTTTCAAATCGGACAGTAGTACCTGAGATTAGCGCGGTCAACCAAACATACAAACAAACGCTCCAGTATAATATTAGTGTAGATTATTGCAGAAATAATTGTTTATAATACATAATAACAACAAACAATGTCAATGTTCTGTTGGTAATATCGCAACGGCCGAACAAGCAAGCATTATGCAAACAGAATTCGATTTGAAACGGAGAACACTTTACAATGCTCACAATCAAAGTTCACGCACAACAGTATTCGTACAGTATTAGTATTCGTTTTATTATTATTCAATCATCGTTACGAATTGTAACATGATACAATTACATTGCAGTTAAATTATTATGTAATCCGACGACATGCATATTGTTATATTGTTATTGTTATTTGTTTGTTCGTCTCAAATTTTGTACTAACTTTAACGTCCGTTTATCATCATATACATATAGGCTCCCATCGAAAATCAGCGCTGCAGTACTACTTACAGTATTGCAGATTTTTTGCTGAATGGGTTCGCCAATTGTTGGACACCTATTTTTTCATTTTTAAAATGTTTCTTTTTTTCTGTCATAATTATTTGTGTAATTTAATTTAATTGTATGGTTGTTCCAACAATAAAGTATTTCTTTCTTTCTTTCTTTCATATAACATGTACATTTATTACGGAAACTCCAAACAGACGGTCCCAACATATGTGCTGACACACCGCTGTCATCATCAATATCAGCCTGTAAGAAATCCACTGTAGCGCTACAGGCCTTTTCCCGAGGGAAGATATAGGGCATAATCACCACTCCAGCTGAGAAATCCACAATTCTGTTTTCCCACATACAATAGTACTATAAGAACATTTTTCAGGTTCAGGTTCCTTCACGATGTTTTCCTTCATCAACAGCCGATAGTGTTACCAATTTAATTTAGTAAATGTACGAGAATTCCGTAAAATTCGTTGGTACATGCCGGGGACAAAGGGTTGGTATTCCACCGGTCAAACCGCTAGACCACCACGGCTTTACACATACTGTGGAAGGGTTTTATTTCTTTCTCGTACATCTCGTACTCGTACTCGTTTTTGAACATAGTTTAGTTTAGCCGAGTTGATAGATACAAAATACATGTTCGAGTTCAGTGCGAAGGTGCGAAGTTTAGTAGGTGGTAGAGCCACGCTGTAGCTATTACTAGTTCAGCATGAATGGGTCGGCTCGCCCGAGGTAGTACCACCCGACACACAGAACACCGACGTGAAGTAACAGTTCTTGCATTGTTGCGTTTCGTTCGGTCAGTGAGATCGCCGAAGGCCCACCTCCTTTCCTCCTTTCCCTTCCCCTTTCCCTATCCCTCCCCCATACACAGGCTGGCAACGCACTTGCGACTCCCCTGGTGTTGCTAGTGTCTATGGACCGTGGTGATCAGTTGTCCCATCTGTTCGTTTACATTAAAAAAAAACTGACTATACGCTATTGGCCTGATGGGCCTTCAAAGGTTCATTGGCCTAAGGGGGTGAACGCTTATGGCGCTCGGCTGCTTGGCGACAAGCTCAAATGCGCCAAAGATGCCGAACAGCGGCTTGGGTTATTGTCATAGATGCAACAACGCAAATATTATTAAGCTAAAGTAATTCAGTTTAGCTTATACGAATTAGTGAGGCACACACTGCCGTTGGAGATACTCGCCCATTTCCAACAGTTGGTGTTCACCAGGGTTCGGCTCCAAGTTCTTTTCTGTACAGCGTAGTGCTTGACGTAGACTCAGCAAAGGTCCACGAACAATCTCCGTGGCTTGCACTGACTGACGAGAATAAGCAGAGACTGGAGCCCAAGGCAAACCGGTGGAATGAGACGCTTGAGAGAGAGAGAGAGTGGTCTAACACTCAACGCTGCGACGACCGAGTATATGGGATGTAGTAGCACGGACCCTGAACCCAGGGGCGTAGCTACCGCCGTAGCAGCCGTATCAATGATACAGGGCTTCTGGGCTATAGAGGCCCCTGACGTGTGTAATTCCTTTAATTACCCTTCATTTGGGCACTTGACAAATTTTTTGATACAGGGCCCCTCCAGGGCACGCTACGCCACTGCCTGAACCCTTAAAAATTGGTAACGAAAGCGTCGCGAAGACCAGCAGCTTCAAATACATAGGGTTTGTGATACACGAGTCCGGATCAATCGATCGCGATGTCCAATACCTGAATAAGTGGCGTTTGAGCAAAATGGCGAGTGGTCACCGGCGTTCTATGCGATCAAAGGATACCGGTGAATCTAAAAGACCTGGTCTACTAGTAGTTCACCATCCTACCGGTCTTGTTATACAACAGTGAAACGATAATCATCATTCGTATAAAAGTTAGTGTTCGTCGTTAGTGGCGTTAATGTAATCTATAGTTGTTAGTATATTCGCCTACAATATCTTCTGTAGTACACATGTTACGTATAACTATTATTTATTTTATACAAGAGTTGTTAATAGCGTGTGAACAAAACATTTAACTGATAACATACTTTAATAAATATGTTAATAGGCCATTAGGTTTGGTCAGAGATTGTAATTGGACCAAACATTTGGCTTTTATTTTTCTTATCTTATCGAGGAACGACTAACCTTATGTAATTGTTTTAAAGGCGTGCCCGTGGTTCTGCGCACGTTTTTTTTTTTGGTTTTTAAGTTGTTACTGGCATTTGCCCGCGGCTTCTCTCGCATGAATATTGATGTGACCCATCCCTCCCTTTTCCGTAGCCCTGATAACACATATACAAAGATTCATGATGATCGGTCGAATATTTAAGGCGTGACAGTATAAATCAACTTCTTCGCATCTATTTTTTTTCTGCTTTCGTTTAATTTATTACTTATGTTAAAATCATTGTAATTGTAAGCAACTGTTGTTATTATTTTACTTAACTAGTTCAGACACAAAACACAAACTTTGCACTATTAACGAAATACTCAAAAACATTTGCAACCCTATCTGTATATACATAAGGTTCAAATTGTTTTGTCGGCCACTCGTTATACTAGTGTTACGCGCGGGCGTTGTTCCTTTATCTATTGTTAAAATCCGTATGAAAATCCATTCCGAAGTTTTTGAGTTTATCGCAAACAGAGAGACAGACAGAAGCGGTAGGAGACTTTGTTTTATACTATGTAGGTAGTGATAATAGTGTTCTTTTTTCAATAAATTATTATTTACCCATATATGAGTCATTACTTTTCAAAATGAGGTAAATCCAATTTTACCCTTTTTTTTATTAACGTGGGGAAATCCCTTATGGATACGCCACCTTCCCGGGGGGAAGGGTGGGTTATGTCCGAATCGCACGGACTAAAACCCGACGGTGTACCGACAGACCGTAATTGTTGGGGCAGTAAGGGATCGTACAATGCTAATCAACCTTGTAGAGCCGCCCCAAACAGTCCGCCTAGCGGTTGGTGACCGCTGGGTTCCTACCTATAGAGAGGCGAACTGGGTACACACCAGCTGCCTCCATTCGTCCGCCTGACCTGTGCAGTGAGGGATGGCCTATCCCCTCAGGTCCGGCTATGGTGGCGGAGAGGGCCGCTTAGAGGGTCTACCCCGCGGGCCCTCTCCGCCGCCTCCATCTGCGAGATGACTTCCTCGCAGAAGATGGCCATCGCTCGCCAAGCCTGGTCGCTGCCGAGCATGTCCGAAACCACGCTTGGCAGCGACAAATCACGCCCTACCACCGCAGCCAGAGCGGGGCGCTATCCCTCTCACGCAGCACACTTAGTCAAATTGTGCTGCGCGGTATCCTCGTCAGCGCTGCACTCGTTGCATGTGGTGGTCGGCTCCCTGTGAGCGATCTGGTGCAGGTACCACGCGAAACAACTGTGTCCGGTGAGCACCTGCACCAGTCAGAATGTCAGCGAGCAAATCCAATTTTAAGTCCTTCCTAATATTTTACGTTATTTTTCAAAATCTTCAAATTTTGTACATGTAAACTATGAAGATCATAATCCAAAAACTAAAAACCTTATGAACATCAGAATTTGAACTTCTTTCTCGGTGTATAAAAACTGGAAACCTTGAAAAACATCTTATACTGACGATTAAAATTGGATTTAACATATTCCTCTAATAAGGTAACTTTACTATATATATATAAGACAGTTGGTAAAATTGATTACTAATTCCTTTTAGGAGGATGAGAGTAACTGGAGCGAGAACTTCAAATCGCATCACGACAGCAAACCGCGTGGCAACGAGGCAGTTTCCCTCGACGTTTCTTTCCCTGACGCCGATCAAGTATATGGTAAGTTCTTGCTGTTTTATTTTAAACAACTCACAGGTACAGTTTTGGCGTAGTCTTAACCTGTCATGTAGTGATTTTTTATTCATAAGCTTGTGTTATTCGACTCTACTTGGTAATATTGGTGGCATTTTAAGTAATATAGTTTGGTTATTGTACATAAGTGTACAGGAATCGAAAATGTTATCACACAGCATGAATCCTGAGATGCGATAAAACTTACTGGAAAATTCTAACAAGGAGGCCACCACACTATTTTCACTTCTCAGAATCGGATTTGTATGGAAAAGGCTTGTCTATTTTTGGTTATCAATCCACTCCCTAGATGGCACTGTTATATAATTTTTTTGGCAAGTTTGATAACAAAAGATGGTGGATGACAATTAATTTTGACATTTCAAACTGACAATTTTCAACTATTTGTTTTCATTCTCTTTGTTACGAGAGTGTGCTCCCTTAAATTTTCTTGTCTCCCACAAACAATTTTATCTAGTTCCGGATCTACTTATAACATTGACTCCTGCATATACATACTTGGATTTAGATATGCCTTACGATGAATATATTCATTACAAATAAAAATGATCAAAAACTTGTATACGATTTACGCAGTACCGCTGTATGCATATTTTATGTAGCTATAAATGTACATTTATAACCAACAATGTTAGTTCGAAAGTCATATTATAGAGGCGCTGATTGGAAAGAACGAGTGCGACCTCTATTTATATAACGTACTCTGTGGAGGCCACCATCTTGTCAGAACAATGAAATTATCACAACACACTTGAAATATACAAGTGCCGAGTGTAGTGGCAGTGGCAGTAATAATCTTGAAGATTGCGTGCCAAAAGTAAAGGTTTAAAAAAATCACAATATTAAGGGTTCATTGGATTTTTATTAAAGCACTAGCTGTTACCCGGGGCACCGCACGCGCTTTTTAAAAATTTATTAAAGAAATGTAAAATTGTGAGTGGGTGTGTACATTACAGAAACGCTTTTTCAAAAACATTTGTAACTACGATACGAACGCCATCTACTGTAACATGTAACGTGTACATTAGATATATGAATACTAATAGTATATCGAATGGGATGGGATTTATCATCAGCAACATACCTGGAACTTCAACCTACTATATACCAAACTCAGTGCTCACTAACACTATATAAGAAAGTAATGAAAACTATAAGCTATACATTATCGAACAATATATCTTAAATCTTTTATTTTATAGATAGATATAATATGCCCGTATTGTAGATATACTTAAGTTATTCTTATACGTTGCTATAATAAATGAGTTATGTAGAAGCAAACGTGGTAAATAAAACAATATGGCCCCCAAATTGACCAAAAAGATGATATAATTCATATTACATACAAATATATGACTTTCAATTACGTATATTTATTCTTGGAGTCAGTAAGGCACACGTCTCACGCAGTTGTAACATATTTTTGATCAATTTCACAAGGACGAATACAAAGGTAGCAGTTAATCACTACATAGTGTACCAAATCAAATAAAAA
>MU158866.1:316579-349518 GCA_015888305.1 Antheraea pernyi
TGTGATTCATCACAGCTTCTTACCAAACGGGGTGAGCATTACTGCAGATGTGTACTGTGAAGAACTGAACACAATGATGGAGAAGCTGGCACATCTCCAACCAGCATTGGTCAATCGCTCGTCTCCGCTGCTCCTGCACGACAACACGCGACCTCATACTGCACAGCAGACGGTCTCCAAGTTGCAAGAACTGGGGTTGGAAGTTCTCCGTCATCCGCCCTACTCACCAGACCGTGCACCTACAGGCTACTACTTTTTACAGAATTTGGATATCTCCTTGACGTGAAAAAAATTCAATACCCGAGAGGCAGTACAAAATGCCTTTGAATTATTTGTTGCCTCCCGTCCAGCTGATTTCTTTAAGAAGGCATCAATAATCTGCCAGTGCGTTGGCAAAGATACATTGATTGCATGGGTGATTACTTCGATTAATACAAATAAAAAATACATTAAAAAAAATCGTTTAAATTTTTTCACACAAAACGGCAATTTCATAGGTAAAGTCCGAATATATAATATTTCGATCAATTATTGAAGTGAAACTTCTTATGGAAGGATTTTGAAATTCTGATCGGTAACCTTTTGTGTGACGAAAAGTGATGGGGGTAAACACTATATCGGTTAGAGTGTTGGAAACACCGGTTCTCGTCCGATCGCTGAAGTTATACACCGTCGGGTGCGGTCAGTACTTGTTTGTGTGACCGCCTGGGAACACCGCGTCATGTTGGCTTTTTATTGTATTTTCTTAATTGAAATGCTTCCATGTAATACAAAAAAAAATTCACTTCTATCATGTGTCTTTACGACACACCCCGTTTCTTTTTAGTTTTACGACTTGATTACTTAATTCTTATCCAAAAAATATTAACAAGATATTTTTATTTAACATGCTTTACAACATTAAAGCTTTAAAAAAAAACAATAAGCGTTTTTGGTGTGGAAAAATGGGGCGTGCGGTGTCATGTACATGCGCATGACAACGTAGACAACTTCACGTGTATCATATAGTGTAATATAAAACTTATTGTACTGAATTTTATCATATTTTATGGTATACTATCAGCCGTTCATGCATTCGACTGCGTTTGTCGTCATACATAATGACGCTATATTTCTTGTCTTCGAAATTTTAAATCGATTAATCCAAATTATGGAATCAATCCGTAATTCGCAATCGATAGAATAAGATATCTAATTAAAGTGGACAGTAGAAATATAGTGGAAATCGATTCCAGAATTGAAATATTAATTTTGAAATCGATTCTTAATTCGTACTCAGTAGAATAAGATACTTGATTGATGTGGATAGTTCAAAGAGGGTAATACTCGCAATCGATTTCACAATCAAAATATCGCTATTGGAATCGATGCCAACGAATATCGATATGTCGATAGGATGAAACGTAGTGTCGGTGTGTTCTGGCACAACTCGGCGGAGACTTGGGTCGATGTGGTGAACTACGCGGACAGCACGGTCGTCTCCTCACTCGTAAATCTCGTCACCGGTGGACAGAAGAGGAAAGTTGATGCTAGGTAATGTATTTTTTTTTAAATTATATATTCTACATGTTTATAGGGGTTGCCACCACTCTAGTCATGATAACCGTAATGATCTAAGCTCTATACAAACGAATGTAGACCTTATGATGCACAGGTCGAGAGACAGTTTTAAAAGCATGGCATTCGTCATTTTGAGATTTAAAGCTTAATTCGGAACTCGAGGGATTAGTTGCAATTTGATATGGCGGATTGGTGATCGAATTTTTGCTACAAATTGTTAGTGGTGTTAGAAATTAGATTATTCACAGAAAGGGGATCTTTGCCCATCAGTGGAGAAATTTTGATTCAATCAGCACATGGATTGTCTAAGTAAAATGACCGCAGTTACTTTTTTAAAATTTAGATCCACAAAAATGGATTCAGTCTGAAAATTCGATTTATATTACTTCTATAACTAAAATCTAAATTAGGAAAATATAAATAACTAGCGGTCCCAGCGGAACGTCCTGCTTTGATAATAAAATAAATCCTAAAATTCAACCGCAGCGCCAACTACCGAAACCAATTATAAATTCTTGAATCCACCTGATGATACACAAAAAATTTCATCAAAAACTGTCCAGCTGATAATGATAATGACTTTTCGATATTTCCACATATTCTATTTACCACCTTATGCTTTTTGCGACCAGGTTCATGAGCGAATCCGGTATCGTAGACATGTTTGTGATGTTGGGCGACAAGCCGGCTGATGTCTTCAGGCAGTACACAACTCTTACCGGAACTACGCCACTGCCACCTGTAAGTTTATTTTTTTATCATTTCGATTAAATATAGGTTTGGGCAAAATCGATATCGAAAACTTATCGAATCGACAATCTAAATTTTATCGACATCATACACACTAGTGTAAGACCAGGTTCCATTTGATTTCTATGTCATGACGTAGAATCTGACCTTTTTTAAAATTCATTAATAATAAAATACAATGAGTTTTTTATACTAGGGTGTGCAAAAAAAAAAACAATTCTTTAATTGTCCTGAAAATATCGATGAAAATGATGAAAAAAAATGTGATAAAGTTAAAGCTTGAGTGATTTTTGTTTCCCATTGAAATGAGACGAGGAAAAAAATGATTTTAAATTTTATTAGGTCCTAACGAAGTAGGCTGGTTGTAAAATTGAATATATATTCACGTAGGAAATCGTACGATCTTCAAAACAGGTCTAGAATAGTTTTTTTACCAAGTCAACTCGTTTGAAAGCTATTCAAGGCTATTATAGTACAAAAAGTCAAAGTATATGATGAATTCCACATTTTTTAGTAGTTTATCAAGAAGTAATGGTCCAAAAACATAATACATCATATATATTACCTAATTAACTATATACGTTACCTATATTATATTTTGACAAAATAAATGGCACGACAACGCACACATACGTAAAGTAATATTGTAATGCAACACTATCTTAAATACAATGTGGAAGTAAGATGGCATATTGTCCATATCGGTGGTGAGAAAGAAATAGTTATATGTCACTTAAATACGGGAGGATTGATGGGCATCGTCATGCTACCATTAACGCTGACACAATATTTATATCATGTTTACTAGTTAGCCTAGTTTTAACACGGCCTTATAGAAGCGTTTATGACGTATCTACAGATTTTTAGTTATAATGTCATTGGGTTTAATCATGAGATTGTAATGAAAGTGTTTGTAAAATATAAATAAGGTGTTGTGAAAAATGTCCTAGATATGGCAACATTCACCGCTCTATCAATCGATTATCGATAACGGTTATTTTATCGTAAGACAGTGTGGCGTTACAATATTACTTTACCTATGTGTGCGTTATCGTGCCCTTTATTCTGTTAAAATACCATGTAGGTAACACATGTACACCTTTTTACTTATAATTGGGGGTGTAAATGATGTCGAATGACATCATAAGATTTGGGACACCCAAGCCAACCTCACCTGCACGTGGTGCACCCTGCTGAATAACGAAAGAGGCAATGGCGAAACCGGGGTGGTAGGGTATTTACAGCCTGACTGGGCCGCAACCACAATGTATATGGCGAAAAAGCCTGTCATAATGATTCGTCGTTTGTGCGGGTCGCCTTTCGGGATCAGCCTGTGCATATCCAACTTTTTGCAGGCCGGCATGACAGTGGCGACCGGCGATGGATAGTATGTCACTCGGTGGTCGCCATTGTTTTTGGATTGTACTGTGCTTACCATCAGGCACAGTGCAGTCATTTTGCCGTGCTACAATAAAAATTAAAAAAAAATTAGTTTGATTAAACCTAATAATAACATTGTCAACAGAAATTTTCACTCGCATATCACCAGTCTCGTTGGAACTATGTCGATGAGGCCGATGTCCGCGGGGTCGATGAAAATTTCGATGTCCACGACATACCTATGGATGTCATTTGGCTGGACATCGAATACACTGATCATAAGAAGTGAGTTTATTTATTTTGTTTTTGACAACTAATCTTCTACATTACAGCCGTTTTTTTCCTAGTGGGAAATTATGCTAGTAGTGTTTAGTAGGGTGGACCAAAAAAAACTTTTAATTTTTTTTTTGAGCTACCACGATCTTAACGGCCAAGATGACGAAAAAAAAATTTCTGGTAAAGTTTGAGCTCTTAATATTAATTTTCAGAGGCGAATAAATATTAACCGAGTTTACTTAGCGAAAAATTATATCAGACCTTTTTTGTAGGCCGTTCAATTTCCTACAAAATTATGTATTTACTTTTACCACAGAATAATTCGTTGAGATATATCAAAATTCGAAAAAAAAATCCCATGCCATTTAAATGAGGAAATCGAAAATCACGATGTGACACCTCTGAAAATTAATGTTAACAGCTCAAACTTTACCAGAATTTTTATTTCGTCATCTTGAACCATAATATCGTGGTAGTTAAAAAAAAATTAAAAGTTTTTGGCCCACCCTAGTGTTTAGTGATTATTATAATGATCGAACAAAATGGTAGCACTCTTGTTAGAATTTTCAAGAGAGTTTTTGTTGCATCCCAGAATTCATGCTCTGTGGTATTAATTTTTATCGACTTGTGCACAATACCCAAACTATATATGTAAAATGCCACCAATGTTTTAAAAAATAGTGTCAAATAACACAATACTAAGAGTAAAATATAAAAGCCATTATGTGCCAGACTACGATTAAACCGAAAACACCAAGAAGTAAGTTATTTATATCTGTTAATTTGAGCTAGAGATGCGAAACATTTGTCGAGTGCATATCGAAAGTTATCGACTTCTTTATTTGTTTTTGTTGAATGCAAGTTCAATTATAGTGAGTCGATAATTGAGACTCTACTCTGGAATATTCAATTCCTGATTAAGTAATAAAAGAAGTTCTTGTCTCCGGGATAATTATAATATGAAACTCATTAATATGGTGAAAGGTCCTATTGTTGATTTAAAACTTATTCATATTTAACGTTCGAGTCTAAAAATGGTTTTTTGTACTTGTTTTAATGTGATTTTGCGTAGTTCAGAAGAACTGTGAAAACGCACAGACATAAAACAAAAAAACTACTTTGATTATGTTATTTTGGTGGCTTATATTCGCATGATATAACGTATGAATCGTAAAGTTCTATTTACTTAAAAATCTAACTTTTATAAACTAACCATATTTGAAAATAAAAAAATATTGAGGCCTTTGATGACACTGGATTTTTATATATGTACTTCGTACTGTGTATTCGACAGGTACTTCACGTGGGACCATGAAAAGTTCTCCCACCCCTCGGAGATGGTCGCCAACCTCACGGCGAAGGGTCGCAAGATGGTCGTCATCGTGGACCCCCACGTCAAAAGGGAGGCTGGGTACTTTGTGCACGAGGACGCGATCGATAACGGATACTATGTCAAAGATAAGGACGGAAAGGTGTACGAAGGTGAGACCGTAGATAATCATTTATTGTAGAAGAGTTGTATCTTGTTTATCGATAAAAATAATAAAACATCGTCAAGTAACATAGAGTCGATAATTAAGTACAAAATAGTTATTTTTTTATATAAAGGTAAATAATTTTATTTTTGTGACTGTTATTTTTGACATTGTCGATAACGCATTATCGAAATCGATTGTCGATAATATTTTTTGAGCTGTACTGTTGTGTATCAGGTTGGTGCTGGCCGGGTTCCTCTTCCTACATGGACTTCTTCGATCCAGCCGTCTCCAAGTACTACTCGGAACGGTACAGCTATGAGAACTTCCCGGGGACCAGCAAGGATGTACATCTTTGGAACGACATGAACGAACCCAGTGTGAGTTATGTTTAACATTTTTTTTGATACCGGTTAGTGACAATGTATGTGTTATATTAGAAATGTACCAAAAATTACAGTAATTCAAAGTGAGTGAACACGAGTTATGAAGTGACGATACTTTTATGCTTTATAAGTTTTTGGGTTTGACCACAGTCTCACCTGATATTAAGTGGCTTAAGTTGGTAAACACGCTAAATTTAGAGAGTGACCGGTTTTTTTAAGTGCAATTGCAAACCAAGTAACAGATGCTTGGCGATAGATTTACAACTTAATGGTGGTGGCTAACTTCTCATTGTGTAAAGGACAAAAAAGGACTATTCGCAAAGGATACGTCGAATCTACATTCATGCGAGTGATACTAGTTTATTATATTATACTAGCGACCCGCCCCAGCTTCGCACGGGTGCAATGTAGATATCCATTTTAATGAAACACTGTTAAGGACAGTTTTGATTTACGTATGCCATGTATTTAATTGAATAAGGAATTATACTGTATTGTATACAATAGCTCGGTATATAACACATTTTGTAAAAAGATAAAAATTGTTACTGTGGGTTAATCCTTTAGAGATAAATATATCGTGGATTTTTTTATCGATCTTTTTAAGATATAAAATTCCGTAGTCCATTAATTTTATCTATCTTGTAAGATTTGGCCAACGTTTGCGATTTAAGCGCACAAAAATATGTTTGTTGCGACATCACATTTCAAATCTTTAAATTTTTCGGCTTTCCTGTACTATAATATGTATGTATTATACATATAAATCTTCCTCTTGAATCACTTTATCTAGTGCTGAAACTGTATTAAAATCCGTTGAATACTGGGGGTAAATTTCGCTCCCGCACACCAAACTAGGCCCCCCTCGGCAGCGGCTCAAGCCTCGGTCCGTTCCCTCGGCGTGGGGCCCTTGAGTGCGCTGCTCGCGCGATCCACTCACACAAAATCTTACATTTCTGCGACAACATTACACATATCACCTCCACACACGTGCACGCATACACGCTTACTCATGCAAGTGGAAGGGTTTTATTTTTTTCCCTTATCGAATTGGAATAGCTTAGAAAAAATTATCCGACACAAAATACATATAAGAGCTGTTGAGGTATGTATATTTGGTATACATTCAATAACTCATATAAGTATGAATATGTTGCTTAGCTTAGGTTAGCTCAGATAGGTCGCGAATTGCATGAGTCAGGCAATAAATAGCCCAAGCCGAGGTGTGCCGTGCACCCTTGAGCTAGTTGACGAATAAAATCGGCTGAGTGCCTTAAGCGCTCGCTTTAGTAGTCCGGTGAAGTTGTTAAGTCCATGCTAAGTCAATAGAGTAATCAATTCGAGAAAAAAAAATCATTGAATAGTTTAAAAAGAGGGGACAGTTGAAGCGAGTTCATTTTATACTATGTAAAGATAATATTAGTGAGGATAGATTCTAATATTGTCTCTTCATTTTGAATAGGTTTTCAACGGACCTGAGATCACGATGCCCAAAGACTGCAGACATTACAAGCCTCCTCAGGACGGTCACGAAGGATTGGCTTCCTATTGGGAACATAGGTTAGTATGTTAATATAGTTCAAAATGTTGACCATTATAGCTCACGAAAATAAAACACAGACCATGTTATTTGCTCATAATGTAACTTCTTTATACGTGAACGAATTTTTCAAAATCTATTAGATTTTTTTTTCAATTTATCTATTGCAATAGAAACAAATTAATATTTTCTTTTTATAATGGAAGTATATACACAATGTTTGTTTAGTTACCATGTAGGATATTGCAGGAATTATTATAATTAACCCCCTAAGGGGACGATATATAGAAAACTCTTTGATAGTTCTTTGATAGTTTGATGGTTCTACCATGTTATAAATATTATACTAAATTCATTTGAATTTTGAGCATACTAATATTGTCTCTGCTTAAAACGATTTGGTTTATCCCGAGTTATAATAAAGATTATTTTGAGATCGACTTTTATGTAGGAAATATACTAGAACTTGTATTGTATTTTTAAATAGGAAGTTTGGATAAACATTTGAAATTGAAAAATTCCAACACCATTCAATCAAACAGCATCAATGACAGCACTCATTAGATGGCGTTGGAACGCATCAAATTCGGTATGGTTCTATCGATCGCTCGAATAGCAAACGTGGACGGAGTCGCCCAGAACACCTAGTCTTCTTAATATATAAAAATCCAGTGTCACAGTACGTTTGTCCACTATGGACTCTGAAACTGCTCAACCGAACTTCATGAAGCGTTGGCATTTATGTATAATTTGTTCCAACTTTAGAGATAGTATAATTTATATTTCAGTTAATGGTCTCAATATTTTTAAATTACAAGTTAAATTATTGTCAATGTTGATTATTGTTATTAATTGTTAGTTTCATCAGTCTGGGATAGATGGCGCTTTAAATTAGTTTGTTGTCAGAAAGCTATAGGTCCGACTGTTATAGATATCTCATAGATGGCGCCACGTTTTAATTTGCAATATATTAAATACTTAATGATAATTGTAATTCCACTGTTATAACACAGCAACGCGTGGCCCCGTCAGATAGTATCGTCTAAATATTAATTAAAATGATTAATTAATTGATACAAATAACAGGCACGTTCACAACGAGTACGGTCTATGGAACATCAAATCGACCCACGAGGGTATGCTGAACCGAGACAACGGGAAGTATAGACCATTCATACTCACCAGATCGACCTTCGCTGGTACTCAGAGGTCAGTTTTTATACTTCACAACACATATTCATACTCCTGGATCCGTTCACTCATATAATGATATTGATTGTAATGATAAAATATCGACTTTAGTTAATCGCACTATTATATTATGTCATACTATTTTACTTTTTAATTTTTTTTTTCTATTTTTGCAATCAGTCCCATAGCTTTATTCAGATTTATTGTTTGAATTGTATGTTTTTGTGAGTGCACTTCCTAGTCCGGTGAAGCTGTTAAGACCTTGATAGGACAATAGCGTAGTCAGATAAAAAAAAAACTAAGAGTGCACTTCCTATGATGTGTTGTCACTTATTTCCTACACTACATAAAGTGGTGGTACCATTTTATCATGGTATGAACTCCTAAAAAAATTACAGTGGATTAATTTTTATGGATCAAGTGGAAAATGGGGGGTCCAGTTGACGTGATCTTGCTCATATGTGTTTAAGGGGTCTATCCTGGGATAGTTAGCAAGATAATTTAGACAGAAGGGAGGGAGGCATTGGGATATGATAGCATATGTGAAAGCATGGTACGGAACGGCATAGCCCGCCCATCTCGAAAGTGCTTGGTCCTCTCCGCTTCATATGACGGTCAAGAAAGACCTATCTTGGCGTCCTTGCAGCGATTATCGAGACATTAGGATATGATAGTCTATGTGTTTAAGGGGTCAATTCTGGGATAGTTACTTAGATGATTTGGATAGAAGGAAGGGAGGCATTGGGATATGATAGCATATGTGTTTAAGGGATAGTCGGCAGGATGATTTGGATAGATGGGAGAGAGACATTAGGATATGATAGTCTATGTGTTTAAGGGGTCAATTCTGGGATAGTTACTTAGATGATTTGGATAGAAGGAAGGGAGGCATTGGGATATGATAGCATATGTGTTTAAGGGATAGTCGGCAGGATGATTTGGATAGATGGGAGAGAGACATTAGGATATGATAGTCTATGTGTTTAAGGGGTCAATTCTGGGATAGTTACTTAGATGATTTGGATAGAAGGAAGGGAGGCATTGGGATATGATAGCATATGTGTTTAAGGGATAGTCGGCAGGATGATTTGGATAGATGGGAGAGAGACATTAGGATATGATAGTCTATGTGTTTAAGGGGTCAATTCTGGGATAGTTACTTAGATGATTTGGATAGAAGGAAGGGAGGCATTGGGATATGATAGCATATGTGTTTAAGGGATAGTCGGCAGGATGATTTGGATAGATGGGAGAGAGACATTAGGATATGATAGTCTATGTGTTTAAGGGGTCAATTCTGGGATAGTTACTTAGATGATTTGGATAGAAGGAAGGGAGGCATTGGGATATGATAGCATATGTGTTTAAGGGATAGTCGGCAGGATGATTTGGATAGATGGGAGAGAGACATTAGGATATGATAGTCTATGTGTTTAAGGGGTCAATTCTGGGATAGTTACTTAGATGATTTGGATAGAAGGAAGGGAGGCATTGGGATATGATAGCATATGTGTTTAAGGGATAGTCGGCAGGATGATTTGGATAGATGGGAGAGAGACATTAGGATATGATAGTCTATGTGTTTAAGGGGTCAATTCTGGGATAGTTACTTAGATGATTTGGATAGAAGGAAGGGAGGCATTGGGATATGATAGCATATGTGTTTAAGGGATAGTCGGCAGGATGATTTGGATAGATGGGAGAGAGACATTAGGATATGATAGTCTATGTGTTTAAGGGGTCAATTCTGGGATAGTTACTTAGATGATTTGGATAGAAGGAAGGGAGGCATTGGGATATGATAGCATATGTGTTTAAGGGATAGTCGGCAGGATGATTTGGATAGATGGGAGAGAGACATTAGGATATGATAGTCTATGTGTTTAAGGGGTCAATTCTGGGATAGTTACTTAGATGATTTGGATAGAAGGGGGAGTGTTGGGTTTTGATAGTATATGTGTTTGTACAGATATGCAGCAGTGTGGACAGGGGATAACACAGCGGAGTGGGGATTCTTGGCTGCGTCGATACCGATGTGCCTGTCGCTGGCGGCCGCCGCCGTCAGCTTCTGCGGCTCAGACGTCGGAGGGTTCTTCAAGTATCCCGAGCATGAGCTCATCACGCGCTGGTACCAGGTCAGCGTCTCCACAGTCGATACCGTTATATTTTGACTCCCCTGCTCAGATTTATCGACTTTAGTAGTTAACACTGATGACTTGAACCTAAACATGTGATCTCCCTACTTGATACTATTATTTTTTTACTTCCCGGTCAGTTTCATTAAACTCAGTCATTAGCACTAAGAGCCTAATCTAAAAAAATATTATGAGTGACGCTACGTTGTATGTTATTCAATTTTATTTTCTGCTTGAGTAAGAAAAAAAAAGCGTTTCTTTAATGTATTTTTTTATATATTTGCATCCTATGGGCAAACGAACAGGCGGGTCTCCTGCTGTTAAGTGATCACCGCCGTCCATAGACATTTGTAACACCAGGGGAGTCACAAATGTGTTGCCAGCCTGTGTTCGAGATGGGAGGAGGAAGGGAACAGGGAAGGGGAGGGAAGGTGGGTCACCGACGCTCTCACGGGTCGAACGAAACGCAACAGTGGAAGCACTATTATTACTTCACGTTGGTTTTCTGTGAGAGGGTGGTACCACCCCGTATTTAACTAAAATACAATTTGGAGAAAAGTCGATAAGGCTGTAGCTTGTAATGAAAGCAGTATAGGTATGTTTTTGATTAGGTATAATTTGAGAACAGATGCTGCTCAAAGATTCATAAAAAATGCTATGCACCTTTTATGTCGATTCTGAATACATATAGACTCAATGTTGAAAAAAAAACAACAAATGTGTCCCCACCAGTATTGTAATTTTTCTTTATACTTTACTAGCGGGCCCGGCAGACGTTGTCCCGCCCTGAATAAAAAATAATCCTTGACAAATTATATACCAAAACGTTCCTCACGAATCACTTTATCCACTGGTGAAAACCATATAAAAATCCGTTCAGTAGTGTTTGATTTTATCGCGAACAGACAGACGCGGTAGGGGACTTTGTGTTATACTATGTAATGATAATGCTTTATCATTTGTCTACAATCTCATTTGATATTAAGATGGTAAACTTAGTAGATGACTGGTATTCAAGTTGCTAGAAAAGGTGGGAGTTTTGTGTGGTGGTAAGTCTTTTCTAAACCCATCTGGTTAATTACTGCCCTCAAATTGAAAAGCTGTAGTCAAGCATCTGTTGGTGTGTTCCGGCAGTTACCCTATAGAACCAATACCCTCTCTAGGCTTCACGTATTTACTATTGTTACACAATACGTTTAATCAGCCAGTCAGTCAGGAAAACCAATAAACACTCTGAAGGCACTGTAACTATTTATCCGGGCAGAGCTTCGCCTTACAATAACTTCCACATAGGAGTGCGTGCAGATCAGCGACATTTTGCCCTTTATATGCCGAACTCCCACCAATGTAGTCTCACATCGGGGTGAATGAACAGCCTGTAACTTCAACCAATAGCGTTCGAGGTCATTAGTAACACCCCCGATAAAGTCAATAGCGCGGTATCGCAGGTCAATAGTGGTTCCCCGGGTGGCGTTGTAGTCTCGCCTCTCGGGTGTGTCATAGCGGTACCAGACGTAGTCATTAACACTATCTTAGTCCACATCGTGTGAGATTGTGGTCAAACGCTAAAACCTATAAAGTATATATAGACTTAGAAACGGACTTACTGCCAGGCAACTTAATGTAGGGGATGTATAAAACAAGTGTGTAATAGTGTGCGTTTGGTTGCTTGTGGTGCAGGCGGGCGCGTACCAGCCGTTCTTCCGCGCGCACTCCCACATCGAGACCAAGCGACACGAACCCTGGCTGTACGAGCCCGCCACCACCGCGCTCATACGCGACGCCAACCGACGCCGATACGCGCTCATCGACTTCTGGTTCGTATGCACACGCACACACAAATCCATACGCACACACACACCTACCCATATACACACACGCCCGCCCTTCCTGTCTCCTCTTCCCATTCTTGTTCTTGCCCGCTTCCCCTCCCCTCCCTTTACCTTTCTGGAACTTTTATTCATGGGTAGTGTCGCTATTCTTACCGGTTAAAAAGTCCATGATGAACCGTCCTCCACGCCATGAGAACACCTCAGGGTTCACAGGAACATACTCTGAGACATCCCCATCGGTAGATTACTTGCTACCAACTGAAATGACTGAAAAAACTTCGTCCCCAGTCCCTCTCCGGTCCTTTTCTCCTATCCCCCTCCATTCCCTTTCCCCCTTCCCAGACCTATACTACAATTGGATCACAAAATGATAACAGAAAATAAAATAGACTTCAAAAATAATGCACCTGTACGTCCTCAGTCGTAAATCATGTCTTGGATTAACATAAACCTATCAACATCGTAACCATTACTTGAACGATTATCAAGAATTCTCTGATCTTTCATGGAAATACCAATAAAAATTTAAATGGGTCCACCTTGATGATATCCCCTTTTCAATAAGAAGGTAGAACAAGAAAATAGTTTTTTTAGTTCGGTTTATAAATGAAGTTTAAGTTAATAAACATGAAAAAAATAAAATACAACCTAGTCAAGTACATGACAACGTGCCCATATCAGAACTTTCATATACACAATGCACTCTTTATGTCTTAGCAATATTATGACCCCTTATATACTCAACGCACTCTTGATGTCTTAACAATATTATGACCCCTTATATACTCAACGCACTCTTGATGTCTTAACAATATTATGACCCCTTATATACTCAACGCACTCTTGATGTCTTAACAATATTATGACCCCTTATATACTCAACGCACTCTTGATGTCTTAACAATATTATGACCCCTTATATACTCAACGCACTCTTGATGTCTTAACAATATTATGACCCCTTATATACTCAACGCACTCTTGATGTCTTAACAATATTATGACCCCTTATATACTCAACGCACTCTTGATGTCTTAACAATATTATGACCCCTTATATACTCAACGCACTCTTGATGTCTTAACAATATTATGACCCCTTATATACTCAACGCACTCTTGATGTCTTAACAATATTATGACCCCTTATATACTCAACGCACTCTTGATGTCTTAACAATATTATGACCCCTTATATACTCAACGCACTCTTGATGTCTTAACAATATTATGACCCCTTATATACTCAACGCACTCTTGATGTCTTAACAATATTATGACCCCTTATATACTCAACGCACTCTTGATGTCTTAACAATATTATGACCCCTTATATACTCAACGCACTCTTGATGTCTTAACAATATTATGACCCCTTATATACTCAACGCACTCTTGATGTCTTAACAATATTATGACCCCTTATATACTCAACGCACTCTTGATGTCTTAACAATATTATGACCCCTTATATACTCAACGCACTCTTGATGTCTTAACAATATTATGACCCCTTATATACTCAACGCACTCTTGATGTCTTAACAATATTATGACCCCTTATATACTCAACGCACTCTTGATGTCTTAACAATATTATGACCCCTTATATACTCAACGCACTCTTGATGTCTTAACAATATTATGACCCCTTATATACTCAACGCACTCTTGATGTCTTAACAATATTATGACCCCTTATATACTCAACGCACTCTTGATGTCTTAACAATATTATGACCCCTTATATACTCAACGCACTCTTGATGTCTTAACAATATTATGACCCCTTATATACTCAACGCACTCTTGATGTCTTAACAATATTATGACCCCTTATATACTCAACGCACTCTTGATGTCTTAACAATATTATGACCCCTTATATACTCAACGCACTCTTGATGTCTTAACAATATTATGACCCCTTATATACTCAACGCACTCTTGATGTCTTAACAATATTATGACCCCTTATATACTCAACGCACTCTTGATGTCTTAACAATATTATGACCCCTTATATACTCAACGCACTCTTGATGTCTTAACAATATTATGACCCCTTATATACTCAACGCACTCTTGATGTCTTAACAATATTATGACCCCTTATATACTCAACGCACTCTTGATGTCTTAACAATATTATGACCCCTTATATACTCAACGCACTCTTGATGTCTTAACAATATTATGACCCCTTATATACTCAACGCACTCTTGATGTCTTAACAATATTATGACCCCTTATATACTCAACGCACTCTTGATGTCTTAACAATATTATGACCCCTTATATACTCAACGCACTCTTGATGTCTTAACAATATTATGACCCCTTATATACTCAACGCACTCTTGATGTCTTAACAATATTATGACCCCTTATATACTCAACGCACTCTTGATGTCTTAACAATATTATGACCCCTTATATACTCAACGCACTCTTGATGTCTTAACAATATTATGGACCCCTTATATACTCAACGCACTCTTGATGTCTTAACAATATTATGGACCCCTTATATACTCAACGCACTCTTGATGTCTTAACAATATTATGGACCCCTTATATACTCAACGCACTCTTGATGTCTTAACAATATTATGGACCCCTTATATACTCAACGCACTCTTGATGTCTTAACAATATTATGGACCCCTTATATACTCAACGCACTCTTGATGTCTTAACAATATTATGACCCCTTATATACTCAACGCACTCTTGATGTCTTAACAATATTATGACCCCTTATATACTCAACGCACTCTTGATGTCTTAACAATATTATGACCCCTTATATACTCAACGCACTCTTGATGTCTTAACAATATTATGACCCCTTATATACTCAACGCACTCTTGATGTCTTAACAATATTATGACCCCTTATATACTCAACGCACTCTTGATGTCTTAACAATATTATGACCCCTTATATACTCAACGCACTCTTGATGTCTTAACAATATTATGACCCCTTATATACTCAACGCACTCTTGATGTCTTAACAATATTATGACCCCTTATATACTCAACGCACTCTTGATGTCTTAACAATATTATGACCCCTTATATACTCAACGCACTCTTGATGTCTTAACAATATTATGACCCCTTATATACTCAACGCACTCTTGATGTCTTAACAATATTATGACCCCTTATATACTCAACGCACTCTTGATGTCTTAACAATATTATGACCCCTTATATACTCAACGCACTCTTGATGTCTTAACAATATTATGACCCCTTATATACTCAACGCACTCTTGATGTCTTAACAATATTATGACCCCTTATATACTCAACGCACTCTTGATGTCTTAACAATATTATGACCCCTTATATACTCAACGCACTCTTGATGTCTTAACAATATTATGACCCCTTATATACTCAACGCACTCTTGATGTCTTAACAATATTATGACCCCTTATATACTCAACGCACTCTTGATGTCTTAACAATATTATGACCCCTTATATACTCAACGCACTCTTGATGTCTTAACAATATTATGACCCCTTATATACTCAACGCACTCTTGATGTCTTAACAATATTATGACCCCTTATATACTCAACGCACTCTTGATGTCTTAACAATATTATGACCCCTTATATACTCAACGCACTCTTGATGTCTTAACAATATTATGACCCCTTATATACTCAACGCACTCTTGATGTCTTAACAATATTATGACCCCTTATATACTCAACGCACTCTTGATGTCTTAACAATATTATGACCCCTTATATACTCAACGCACTCTTGATGTCTTAACAATATTATGACCCCTTATATACTCAACGCACTCTTGATGTCTTAACAATATTATGACCCCTTATATACTCAACGCACTCTTGATGTCTTAACAATATTATGACCCCTTATATACTCAACGCACTCTTGATGTCTTAACAATATTATGACCCCTTATATACTCAACGCACTCTTGATGTCTTAACAATATTATGACCCCTTATATACTCAACGCACTCTTGATGTCTTAACAATATTATGACCCCTTATATACTCAACGCACTCTTGATGTCTTAACAATATTATGACCCCTTATATACTCAACGCACTCTTGATGTCTTAACAATATTATGACCCCTTATATACTCAACGCACTCTTGATGTCTTAACAATATTATGACCCCTTATATACTCAACGCACTCTTGATGTCTTAACAATATTATGACCCCTTATATACTCAACGCACTCTTGATGTCTTAACAATATTATGACCCCTTATATACTCAACGCACTCTTGATGTCTTAACAATATTATGACCCCTTATATACTCAACGCACTCTTGATGTCTTAACAATATTATGACCCCTTATATACTCAACGCACTCTTGATGTCTTAACAATATTATGACCCCTTATATACTCAACGCACTCTTGATGTCTTAACAATATTATGACCCCTTATATACTCAACGCACTCTTGATGTCTTAACAATATTATGACCCCTTATATACTCAACGCACTCTTGATGTCTTAACAATATTATGACCCCTTATATACTCAACGCACTCTTGATGTCTTAACAATATTATGACCCCTTATATACTCAACGCACTCTTGATGTCTTAACAATATTATGACCCCTTATATACTCAACGCACTCTTGATGTCTTAACAATATTATGACCCCTTATATACTCAACGCACTCTTGATGTCTTAACAATATTATGACCCCTTATATACTCAACGCACTCTTGATGTCTTAACAATATTATGACCCCTTATATACTCAACGCACTCTTGATGTCTTAACAATATTATGACCCCTTATATACTCAACGCACTCTTGATGTCTTAACAATATTATGACCCCTTATATACTCAACGCACTCTTGATGTCTTAACAATATTATGACCCCTTATATACTCAACGCACTCTTGATGTCTTAACAATATTATGACCCCTTATATACTCAACGCACTCTTGATGTCTTAACAATATTATGACCCCTTATATACTCAACGCACTCTTGATGTCTTAACAATATTATGACCCCTTATATACTCAACGCACTCTTGATGTCTTAACAATATTATGACCCCTTATATACTCAACGCACTCTTGATGTCTTAACAATATTATGACCCCTTATATACTCAACGCACTCTTGATGTCTTAACAATATTATGACCCCTTATATACTCAACGCACTCTTGATGTCTTAACAATATTATGACCCCTTATATACTCAACGCACTCTTGATGTCTTAACAATATTATGACCCCTTATATACTCAACGCACTCTTGATGTCTTAACAATATTATGACCCCTTATATACTCAACGCACTCTTGATGTCTTAACAATATTATGACCCCTTATATACTCAACGCACTCTTGATGTCTTAACAATATTATGACCCCTTATATACTCAACGCACTCTTGATGTCTTAACAATATTATGACCCCTTATATACTCAACGCACTCTTGATGTCTTAACAATATTATGACCCCTTATATACTCAACGCACTCTTGATGTCTTAACAATATTATGACCCCTTATATACTCAACGCACTCTTGATGTCTTAACAATATTATGACCCCTTATATACTCAACGCACTCTTGATGTCTTAACAATATTATGACCCCTTATATACTCAACGCACTCTTGATGTCTTAACAATATTATGACCCCTTATATACTCAACGCACTCTTGATGTCTTAACAATATTATGACCCCTTATATACTCAACGCACTCTTGATGTCTTAACAATATTATGACCCCTTATATACTCAACGCACTCTTGATGTCTTAACAATATTATGACCCCTTATATACTCAACGCACTCTTGATGTCTTAACAATATTATGACCCCTTATATACTCAACGCACTCTTGATGTCTTAACAATATTATGACCCCTTATATACTCAACGCACTCTTGATGTCTTAACAATATTATGACCCCTTATATACTCAACGCACTCTTGATGTCTTAACAATATTATGACCCCTTATATACTCAACGCACTCTTGATGTCTTAACAATATTATGACCCCTTATATACTCAACGCACTCTTGATGTCTTAACAATATTATGACCCCTTATATACTCAACGCACTCTTGATGTCTTAACAATATTATGACCCCTTATATACTCAACGCACTCTTGATGTCTTAACAATATTATGACCCCTTATATACTCAACGCACTCTTGATGTCTTAACAATATTATGACCCCTTATATACTCAACGCACTCTTGATGTCTTAACAATATTATGACCCCTTATATACTCAACGCACTCTTGATGTCTTAACAATATTATGACCCCTTATATACTCAACGCACTCTTGATGTCTTAACAATATTATGACCCCTTATATACTCAACGCACTCTTGATGTCTTAACAATATTATGACCCCTTATATACTCAACGCACTCTTGATGTCTTAACAATATTATGACCCCTTATATACTCAACGCACTCTTGATGTCTTAACAATATTATGACCCCTTATATACTCAACGCACTCTTGATGTCTTAACAATATTATGACCCCTTATATACTCAACGCACTCTTGATGTCTTAACAATATTATGACCCCTTATATACTCAACGCACTCTTGATGTCTTAACAATATTATGACCCCTTATATACTCAACGCACTCTTGATGTCTTAACAATATTATGACCCCTTATATACTCAACGCACTCTTGATGTCTTAACAATATTATGACCCCTTATATACTCAACGCACTCTTGATGTCTTAACAATATTATGACCCCTTATATACTCAACGCACTCTTGATGTCTTAACAATATTATGACCCCTTATATACTCAACGCACTCTTGATGTCTTAACAATATTATGACCCCTTATATACTCAACGCACTCTTGATGTCTTAACAATATTATGACCCCTTATATACTCAACGCACTCTTGATGTCTTAACAATATTATGACCCCTTATATACTCAACGCACTCTTGATGTCTTAACAATATTATGACCCCTTATATACTCAACGCACTCTTGATGTCTTAACAATATTATGACCCCTTATATACTCAACGCACTCTTGATGTCTTAACAATATTATGACCCCTTATATACTCAACGCACTCTTGATGTCTTAACAATATTATGACCCCTTATATACTCAACGCACTCTTGATGTCTTAACAATATTATGACCCCTTATATACTCAACGCACTCTTGATGTCTTAACAATATTATGACCCCTTATATACTCAACGCACTCTTGATGTCTTAACAATATTATGACCCCTTATATACTCAACGCACTCTTGATGTCTTAACAATATTATGACCCCTTATATACTCAACGCACTCTTGATGTCTTAACAATATTATGACCCCTTATATACTCAACGCACTCTTGATGTCTTAACAATATTATGACCCCTTATATACTCAACGCACTCTTGATGTCTTAACAATATTATGACCCCTTATATACTCAACGCACTCTTGATGTCTTAACAATATTATGACCCCTTATATACTCAACGCACTCTTGATGTCTTAACAATATTATGACCCCTTATATACTCAACGCACTCTTGATGTCTTAACAATATTATGACCCCTTATATACTCAACGCACTCTTGATGTCTTAACAATATTATGACCCCTTATATACTCAACGCACTCTTGATGTCTTAACAATATTATGACCCCTTATATACTCAACGCACTCTTGATGTCTTAACAATATTATGACCCCTTATATACTCAACGCACTCTTGATGTCTTAACAATATTATGACCCCTTATATACTCAACGCACTCTTGATGTCTTAACAATATTATGACCCCTTATATACTCAACGCACTCTTGATGTCTTAACAATATTATGACCCCTTATATACTCAACGCACTCTTGATGTCTTAACAATATTATGACCCCTTATATACTCAACGCACTCTTGATGTCTTAACAATATTATGACCCCTTATATACTCAACGCACTCTTGATGTCTTAACAATATTATGACCCCTTATATACTCAACGCACTCTTGATGTCTTAACAATATTATGACCCCTTATATACTCAACGCACTCTTGATGTCTTAACAATATTATGACCCCTTATATACTCAACGCACTCTTGATGTCTTAACAATATTATGACCCCTTATATACTCAACGCACTCTTGATGTCTTAACAATATTATGACCCCTTATATACTCAACGCACTCTTGATGTCTTAACAATATTATGACCCCTTATATACTCAACGCACTCTTGATGTCTTAACAATATTATGACCCCTTATATACTCAACGCACTCTTGATGTCTTAACAATATTATGACCCCTTATATACTCAACGCACTCTTGATGTCTTAACAATATTATGACCCCTTATATACTCAACGCACTCTTGATGTCTTAACAATATTATGACCCCTTATATACTCAACGCACTCTTGATGTCTTAACAATATTATGACCCCTTATATACTCAACGCACTCTTGATGTCTTAACAATATTATGACCCCTTATATACTCAACGCACTCTTGATGTCTTAACAATATTATGACCCCTTATATACTCAACGCACTCTTGATGTCTTAACAATATTATGACCCCTTATATACTCAACGCACTCTTGATGTCTTAACAATATTATGACCCCTTATATACTCAACGCACTCTTGATGTCTTAACAATATTATGACCCCTTATATACTCAACGCACTCTTGATGTCTTAACAATATTATGACCCCTTATATACTCAACGCACTCTTGATGTCTTAACAATATTATGACCCCTTATATACTCAACGCACTCTTGATGTCTTAACAATATTATGACCCCTTATATACTCAACGCACTCTTGATGTCTTAACAATATTATGACCCCTTATATACTCAACGCACTCTTGATGTCTTAACAATATTATGACCCCTTATATACTCAACGCACTCTTGATGTCTTAACAATATTATGACCCCTTATATACTCAACGCACTCTTGATGTCTTAACAATATTATGACCCCTTATATACTCAACGCACTCTTGATGTCTTAACAATATTATGACCCCTTATATACTCAACGCACTCTTGATGTCTTAACAATATTATGACCCCTTATATACTCAACGCACTCTTGATGTCTTAACAATATTATGACCCCTTATATACTCAACGCACTCTTGATGTCTTAACAATATTATGACCCCTTATATACTCAACGCACTCTTGATGTCTTAACAATATTATGACCCCTTATATACTCAACGCACTCTTGATGTCTTAACAATATTATGACCCCTTATATACTCAACGCACTCTTGATGTCTTAACAATATTATGACCCCTTATATACTCAACGCACTCTTGATGTCTTAACAATATTATGACCCCTTATATACTCAACGCACTCTTGATGTCTTAACAATATTATGACCCCTTATATACTCAACGCACTCTTGATGTCTTAACAATATTATGACCCCTTATATACTCAACGCACTCTTGATGTCTTAACAATATTATGACCCCTTATATACTCAACGCACTCTTGATGTCTTAACAATATTATGACCCCTTATATACTCAACGCACTCTTGATGTCTTAACAATATTATGACCCCTTATATACTCAACGCACTCTTGATGTCTTAACAATATTATGACCCCTTATATACTCAACGCACTCTTGATGTCTTAACAATATTATGACCCCTTATATACTCAACGCACTCTTGATGTCTTAACAATATTATGACCCCTTATATACTCAACGCACTCTTGATGTCTTAACAATATTATGACCCCTTATATACTCAACGCACTCTTGATGTCTTAACAATATTATGACCCCTTATATACTCAACGCACTCTTGATGTCTTAACAATATTATGACCCCTTATATACTCAACGCACTCTTGATGTCTTAACAATATTATGACCCCTTATATACTCAACGCACTCTTGATGTCTTAACAATATTATGACCCCTTATATACTCAACGCACTCTTGATGTCTTAACAATATTATGACCCCTTATATACTCAACGCACTCTTGATGTCTTAACAATATTATGACCCCTTATATACTCAACGCACTCTTGATGTCTTAACAATATTATGACCCCTTATATACTCAACGCACTCTTGATGTCTTAACAATATTATGACCCCTTATATACTCAACGCACTCTTGATGTCTTAACAATATTATGACCCCTTATATACTCAACGCACTCTTGATGTCTTAACAATATTATGACCCCTTATATACTCAACGCACTCTTGATGTCTTAACAATATTATGACCCCTTATATACTCAACGCACTCTTGATGTCTTAACAATATTATGACCCCTTATATACTCAACGCACTCTTGATGTCTTAACAATATTATGACCCCTTATATACTCAACGCACTCTTGATGTCTTAACAATATTATGACCCCTTATATACTCAACGCACTCTTGATGTCTTAACAATATTATGACCCCTTATATACTCAACGCACTCTTGATGTCTTAACAATATTATGACCCCTTATATACTCAACGCACTCTTGATGTCTTAACAATATTATGACCCCTTATATACTCAACGCACTCTTGATGTCTTAACAATATTATGACCCCTTATATACTCAACGCACTCTTGATGTCTTAACAATATTATGACCCCTTATATACTCAACGCACTCTTGATGTCTTAACAATATTATGACCCCTTATATACTCAACGCACTCTTGATGTCTTAACAATATTATGACCCCTTATATACTCAACGCACTCTTGATGTCTTAACAATATTATGACCCCTTATATACTCAACGCACTCTTGATGTCTTAACAATATTATGACCCCTTATATACTCAACGCACTCTTGATGTCTTAACAATATTATGACCCCTTATATACTCAACGCACTCTTGATGTCTTAACAATATTATGACCCCTTATATACTCAACGCACTCTTGATGTCTTAACAATATTATGACCCCTTATATACTCAACGCACTCTTGATGTCTTAACAATATTATGACCCCTTATATACTCAACGCACTCTTGATGTCTTAACAATATTATGACCCCTTATATACTCAACGCACTCTTGATGTCTTAACAATATTATGACCCCTTATATACTCAACGCACTCTTGATGTCTTAACAATATTATGACCCCTTATATACTCAACGCACTCTTGATGTCTTAACAATATTATGACCCCTTATATACTCAACGCACTCTTGATGTCTTAACAATATTATGACCCCTTATATACTCAACGCACTCTTGATGTCTTAACAATATTATGACCCCTTATATACTCAACGCACTCTTGATGTCTTAACAATATTATGACCCCTTATATACTCAACGCACTCTTGATGTCTTAACAATATTATGACCCCTTATATACTCAACGCACTCTTGATGTCTTAACAATATTATGACCCCTTATATACTCAACGCACTCTTGATGTCTTAACAATATTATGACCCCTTATATACTCAACGCACTCTTGATGTCTTAACAATATTATGACCCCTTATATACTCAACGCACTCTTGATGTCTTAACAATATTATGACCCCTTATATACTCAACGCACTCTTGATGTCTTAACAATATTATGACCCCTTATATACTCAACGCACTCTTGATGTCTTAACAATATTATGACCCCTTATATACTCAACGCACTCTTGATGTCTTAACAATATTATGACCCCTTATATACTCAACGCACTCTTGATGTCTTAACAATATTATGACCCCTTATATACTCAACGCACTCTTGATGTCTTAACAATATTATGACCCCTTATATACTCAACGCACTCTTGATGTCTTAACAATATTATGACCCCTTATATACTCAACGCACTCTTGATGTCTTAACAATATTATGACCCCTTATATACTCAACGCACTCTTGATGTCTTAACAATATTATGACCCCTTATATACTCAACGCACTCTTGATGTCTTAACAATATTATGACCCCTTATATACTCAACGCACTCTTGATGTCTTAACAATATTATGACCCCTTATATACTCAACGCACTCTTGATGTCTTAACAATATTATGACCCCTTATATACTCAACGCACTCTTGATGTCTTAACAATATTATGACCCCTTATATACTCAACGCACTCTTGATGTCTTAACAATATTATGACCCCTTATATACTCAACGCACTCTTGATGTCTTAACAATATTATGACCCCTTATATACTCAACGCACTCTTGATGTCTTAACAATATTATGACCCCTTATATACTCAACGCACTCTTGATGTCTTAACAATATTATGACCCCTTATATACTCAACGCACTCTTGATGTCTTAACAATATTATGACCCCTTATATACTCAACGCACTCTTGATGTCTTAACAATATTATGACCCCTTATATACTCAACGCACTCTTGATGTCTTAACAATATTATGACCCCTTATATACTCAACGCACTCTTGATGTCTTAACAATATTATGACCCCTTATATACTCAACGCACTCTTGATGTCTTAACAATATTATGACCCCTTATATACTCAACGCACTCTTGATGTCTTAACAATATTATGACCCCTTATATACTCAACGCACTCTTGATGTCTTAACAATATTATGACCCCTTATATACTCAACGCACTCTTGATGTCTTAACAATATTATGACCCCTTATATACTCAACGCACTCTTGATGTCTTAACAATATTATGACCCCTTATATACTCAACGCACTCTTGATGTCTTAACAATATTATGACCCCTTATATACTCAACGCACTCTTGATGTCTTAACAATATTATGACCCCTTATATACTCAACGCACTCTTGATGTCTTAACAATATTATGACCCCTTATATACTCAACGCACTCTTGATGTCTTAACAATATTATGACCCCTTATATACTCAACGCACTCTTGATGTCTTAACAATATTATGACCCCTTATATACTCAACGCACTCTTGATGTCTTAACAATATTATGACCCCTTATATACTCAACGCACTCTTGATGTCTTAACAATATTATGACCCCTTATATACTCAACGCACTCTTGATGTCTTAACAATATTATGACCCCTTATATACTCAACGCACTCTTGATGTCTTAACAATATTATGACCCCTTATATACTCAACGCACTCTTGATGTCTTAACAATATTATGACCCCTTATATACTCAACGCACTCTTGATGTCTTAACAATATTATGACCCCTTATATACTCAACGCACTCTTGATGTCTTAACAATATTATGACCCCTTATATACTCAACGCACTCTTGATGTCTTAACAATATTATGACCCCTTATATACTCAACGCACTCTTGATGTCTTAACAATATTATGACCCCTTATATACTCAACGCACTCTTGATGTCTTAACAATATTATGACCCCTTATATACTCAACGCACTCTTGATGTCTTAACAATATTATGACCCCTTATATACTCAACGCACTCTTGATGCCGTTTTATATACTTTCATTACTTTTTATTACTATTTTATACAATTATACATTATTTAACACGTAATTTACTCAAAAAATCCACAAGTTCTAATATTTTACGTAATATGATACAGAATGTTTACTTCTACAATTTTAAAGATTCTACGTTAATTTTTATTGCTATATATGCTTTTTAGCTTTAAACCTATTAATACAATACAATTATTACGCAATTCCTATTAATTACCATGAAAAACACAAATTAACACAAAAAATTGGGTACACTAGAATTGTCCTCACAGTGCCTTATATGGCGTCAGACCAATATTGGTATGTGCGCGCCAACACATGTTTATATTTCGCTAAATTTTACGCTGCGTCGCCAACAGGGATAGTCGGCAGGATGATTTGGATAGATGGGAGAGAGACATTAGGATATGATAGTCTATGTGTTTAAGGGGTCAATTCTGGGATAGTTACTTAGATGATTTGGATAGAAGGAAGGGAGGCATTGGGATATGATAGCATATGTGTTTAAGGGATAGTCGGCAGGATGATTTGGATAGATGGGAGAGAGACATTAGGATATGATAGTCTATGTGTTTAAGGGGTCAATTCTGGGATAGTTACTTAGATGATTTGGATAGAAGGAAGGGAGGCATTGGGATATGATAGCATATGTGTTTAAGGGATAGTCGGCAGGATGATTTGGATAGATGGGAGAGAGACATTAGGATATGATAGTCTATGTGTTTAAGGGGTCAATTCTGGGATAGTTACTTAGATGATTTGGATAGAAGGAAGGGAGGCATTGGGCCACACTGCTGCATATCTGTACAAACACATATACTATCAAAACCCAACACTCCCCCTTCTATCCAAATCATCTAAGTAACTATCCCAGAATTGACCCCTTAAACACATAGGGAGTGTTGGGTTTTGATAGTATATGTGTTTGTACAGATATGCAGCAGTGTGGACAGGGGATAACACAGCGGAGTGGGGATTCTTGGCTGCGTCGATACCGATGTGCCTGTCGCTGGCGGCCGCCGCCGTCAGCTTCTGCGGCTCAGACGTCGGAGGGTTCTTCAAGTATCCCGAGCATGAGCTCATCACGCGCTGGTACCAGGTCAGCGTCTCCACAGTCGATACCGTTATATTTTGACTCCCCTGCTCAGATTTATCGACTTTAGTAGTTAACACTGATGACTTGAACCTAAACATGTGATCTCCCTACTTGATACTATTATTTTTTTACTTCCCGGTCAGTTTCATTAAACTCAGTCATTAGCACTAAGAGCCTAATCTAAAAAAATATTATGAGTGACGCTACGTTGTATGTTATTCAATTTTATTTTCTGCTTGAGTAAGAAAAAAAAAGCGTTTCTTTAATGTATTTTTTTATATATTTGCATCCTATGGGCAAACGAACAGGCGGGTCTCCTGCTGTTAAGTGATCACCGCCGTCCATAGACATTTGTAACACCAGGGGAGTCACAAATGTGTTGCCAGCCTGTGTTCGAGATGGGAGGAGGAAGGGAACAGGGAAGGGGAGGGAAGGTGGGTCACCGACGCTCTCACGGGTCGAACGAAACGCAACAGTGGAAGCACTATTATTACTTCACGTTGGTTTTCTGTGAGAGGGTGGTACCACCCCGTATTTAACTAAAATACAATTTGGAGAAAAGTCGATAAGGCTGTAGCTTGTAATGAAAGCAGTATAGGTATGTTTTTGATTAGGTATAATTTGAGAACAGATGCTGCTCAAAGATTCATAAAAAATGCTATGCACCTTTTATGTCGATTCTGAATACATATAGACTCAATGTTGAAAAAAAAACAACAAATGTGTCCCCACCAGTATTGTAATTTTTCTTTATACTTTACTAGCGGGCCCGGCAGACGTTGTCCCGCCCTGAATAAAAAATAATCCTTGACAAATTATATACCAAAACGTTCCTCACGAATCACTTTATCCACTGGTGAAAACCATATAAAAATCCGTTCAGTAGTGTTTGATTTTATCGCGAACAGACAGACGCGGTAGGGGACTTTGTGTTATACTATGTAATGATAATGCTTTATCATTTGTCTACAATCTCATTTGATATTAAGATGGTAAACTTAGTAGATGACTGGTATTCAAGTTGCTAGAAAAGGTGGGAGTTTTGTGTGGTGGTAAGTCTTTTCTAAACCCATCTGGTTAATTACTGCCCTCAAATTGAAAAGCTGTAGTCAAGCATCTGTTGGTGTGTTCCGGCAGTTACCCTATAGAACCAATACCCTCTCTAGGCTTCACGTATTTACTATTGTTACACAATACGTTTAATCAGCCAGTCAGTCAGGAAAACCAATAAACACTCTGAAGGCACTGTAACTATTTATCCGGGCAGAGCTTCGCCTTACAATAACTTCCACATAGGAGTGCGTGCAGATCAGCGACATTTTGCCCTTTATATGCCGAACTCCCACCAATGTAGTCTCACATCGGGGTGAATGAACAGCCTGTAACTTCAACCAATAGCGTTCGAGGTCATTAGTAACACCCCCGATAAAGTCAATAGCGCGGTATCGCAGGTCAATAGTGGTTCCCCGGGTGGCGTTGTAGTCTCGCCTCTCGGGTGTGTCATAGCGGTACCAGACGTAGTCATTAACACTATCTTAGTCCACATCGTGTGAGATTGTGGTCAAACGCTAAAACCTATAAAGTATATATAGACTTAGAAACGGACTTACTGCCAGGCAACTTAATGTAGGGGATGTATAAAACAAGTGTGTAATAGTGTGCGTTTGGTTGCTTGTGGTGCAGGCGGGCGCGTACCAGCCGTTCTTCCGCGCGCACTCCCACATCGAGACCAAGCGACACGAACCCTGGCTGTACGAGCCCGCCACCACCGCGCTCATACGCGACGCCAACCGACGCCGATACGCGCTCATCGACTTCTGGTTCGTATGCACACGCACACACAAATCCATACGCACACACACACCTACCCATATACACACACGCCCGCCCTTCCTGTCTCCTCTTCCCATTCTTGTTCTTGCCCGCTTCCCCTCCCCTCCCTTTGCCTTCCTAGAACTTTTATTCATGGGTAGTGTCACTATTCTTACCGGTTAAAAAAGTACATGATGATCGCATCCATACGCATACACACCTACCCATATACAAACACAGGCACACACGCAAACTCGCACTACCACACACACCCACCCTTCTTGTCTCCTCTTCCCATTCCCCTTCTTGCCCGCTTCCCCTCCCCTCCCTTTACCTTTCTGGAACTTTTATTCATGGGTAGTGTCGCTATTCTTACCGGTTAAAAAGTCCATGATGAACCGTCCTCCACGCCATGAGAACACCTCAGGGTTCACAGGAACATACTCTGAGACATCCCCATCGGTAGATTACTTGCTACCAACTGAAATGACTGAAAAAACTTCGTCCCCAGTCCCTCTCCGGTCCTTTTCTCCTATCCCCCTCCATTCCCTTTCCCCCTTCCCAGACCTATACTACAATTGGATCACAAAATGATAACAGAAAATAAAATAGACTTCAAAAATAATGCACCTGTACGTCCTCAGTCGTAAATCATGTCTTGGATTAACATAAACCTATCAACATCGTAACCATTACTTGAACGATTATCAAGAATTCTCTGATCTTTCATGGAAATACCAATAAAAATTTAAATGGGTCCACCTTGATGATATCCCCTTTTCAATAAGAAGGTAGAACAAGAAAATAGTTTTTTTAGTTCGGTTTATAAATGAAGTTTAAGTTAATAAACATGAAAAAAATAAAATACAACCTAGTCAAGTACATGACAACGTGCCCATATCAGAACTTTCATATACACAATGCACTCTTTATGTCTTAGCAATATTATGACCCCTTATATACTCAACGCACTCTTGATGTCTTAACAATATTATGGACCCCTTATATACTCAACGCACTCTTGATGTCTTAACAATATTATGACCCCTTATATACTCAACGCACTCTTGATGTCTTAACAATATTATGACCCCTTATATACTCAACGCACTCTTGATGTCTTAACAATATTATGACCCCTTATATACTCAACGCACTCTTGATGTCTTAACAATATTATGACCCCTTATATACTCAACGCACTCTTGATGTCTTAACAATATTATGACCCCTTATATACTCAACGCACTCTTGATGTCTTAACAATATTATGACCCCTTATATACTCAACGCACTCTTGATGTCTTAACAATATTATGACCCCTTATATACTCAACGCACTCTTGATGTCTTAACAATATTATGACCCCTTATATACTCAACGCACTCTTGATGTCTTAACAATATTATGACCCCTTATATACTCAACGCACTCTTGATGTCTTAACAATATTATGACCCCTTATATACTCAACGCACTCTTGATGTCTTAACAATATTATGACCCCTTATATACTCAACGCACTCTTGATGTCTTAACAATATTATGACCCCTTATATACTCAACGCACTCTTGATGTCTTAACAATATTATGACCCCTTATATACTCAACGCACTCTTGATGTCTTAACAATATTATGACCCCTTATATACTCAACGCACTCTTGATGTCTTAACAATATTATGACCCCTTATATACTCAACGCACTCTTGATGTCTTAACAATATTATGACCCCTTATATACTCAACGCACTCTTGATGTCTTAACAATATTATGACCCCTTATATACTCAACGCACTCTTGATGTCTTAACAATATTATGACCCCTTATATACTCAACGCACTCTTGATGTCTTAACAATATTATGACCCCTTATATACTCAACGCACTCTTGATGTCTTAACAATATTATGACCCCTTATATACTCAACGCACTCTTGATGTCTTAACAATATTATGACCCCTTATATACTCAACGCACTCTTGATGTCTTAACAATATTATGACCCCTTATATACTCAACGCACTCTTGATGTCTTAACAATATTATGACCCCTTATATACTCAACGCACTCTTGATGTCTTAACAATATTATGACCCCTTATATACTCAACGCACTCTTGATGTCTTAACAATATTATGACCCCTTATATACTCAACGCACTCTTGATGTCTTAACAATATTATGACCCCTTATATACTCAACGCACTCTTGATGTCTTAACAATATTATGACCCCTTATATACTCAACGCACTCTTGATGTCTTAACAATATTATGACCCCTTATATACTCAACGCACTCTTGATGTCTTAACAATATTATGACCCCTTATATACTCAACGCACTCTTGATGTCTTAACAATATTATGACCCCTTATATACTCAACGCACTCTTGATGTCTTAACAATATTATGACCCCTTATATACTCAACGCACTCTTGATGTCTTAACAATATTATGACCCCTTATATACTCAACGCACTCTTGATGTCTTAACAATATTATGACCCCTTATATACTCAACGCACTCTTGATGTCTTAACAATATTATGACCCCTTATATACTCAACGCACTCTTGATGTCTTAACAATATTATGACCCCTTATATACTCAACGCACTCTTGATGTCTTAACAATATTATGACCCCTTATATACTCAACGCACTCTTGATGTCTTAACAATATTATGACCCCTTATATACTCAACGCACTCTTGATGTCTTAACAATATTATGACCCCTTATATACTCAACGCACTCTTGATGTCTTAACAATATTATGACCCCTTATATACTCAACGCACTCTTGATGTCTTAACAATATTATGACCCCTTATATACTCAACGCACTCTTGATGTCTTAACAATATTATGACCCCTTATATACTCAACGCACTCTTGATGTCTTAACAATATTATGACCCCTTATATACTCAACGCACTCTTGATGTCTTAACAATATTATGACCCCTTATATACTCAACGCACTCTTGATGTCTTAACAATATTATGACCCCTTATATACTCAACGCACTCTTGATGTCTTAACAATATTATGACCCCTTATATACTCAACGCACTCTTGATGTCTTAACAATATTATGACCCCTTATATACTCAACGCACTCTTGATGTCTTAACAATATTATGACCCCTTATATACTCAACGCACTCTTGATGTCTTAACAATATTATGACCCCTTATATACTCAACGCACTCTTGATGTCTTAACAATATTATGACCCCTTATATACTCAACGCACTCTTGATGTCTTAACAATATTATGACCCCTTATATACTCAACGCACTCTTGATGTCTTAACAATATTATGACCCCTTATATACTCAACGCACTCTTTATGTCTTAATTATATTATGACCCCTTATATACTCAACGCACTCTTTATGTCTTAACTATATTATGACCCCTTATATCAGGTAGCTGCTATATTAAAGTGATCCGGCGTCTGCTTAGGAACTCTATTCATGATTGTTCCCCCTGCAGGTACACTTTGTTCTACGAGTTGTCTATTAACGGACTACCAGTGATGCGATCTCTGCTCCAGGAGTACCCCAAGGAACAAGAGACCTTCACTATCGACAACGAGTACCTCTTGGGTTAGTTATTTGAATATTTTACTTTCCGCAATAGAATTTTTAAAGACATTCTCTCTATGATACATTGTCTCTTTCTAATTAAATAAAACAATCAAAGAAACCTAACTTATGAATTAATGAGATGCTTGGATATATGTTTTTTTTACAATAGCACTATACTTAATGGTAAGAATAGTGCTATCAAAAACAACAGCAATCATCTAGAGATCTATAACATACTATTAGCTACAGTCGGATATCTACTAACTAATCCAGAAACCTAACAAATGGAAAAAGCTACATTATATATATATGTATATATATATATATATATATA